>JAIWQS010000153.1:0-99781 GCA_029891385.1 Erythroxylum novogranatense | reverse complement strand
AGAAGAAGATAAAGGTGAAATGATTTTGATATTTGAGTTTTTAGTAAATTTTTGGTTTAGATTACTTGAAATTGGTGTGGGTTTGTTGTTGTAATAAGCTCAAGTTTGATGATTAGGCCTTAAGTCATGTTTGATTTTGAATGAGAAGTATTAAGGTTATACCCAATTGTATGAGCTGGAGATTTTAGAAGTTCTTGGTTAGCTATCATGAATTTAGTATGGGTTTGTTAATGTTATGTAATCAATTTTGAGAATTATGATGGTTATGATATTGGATTTGGATGATTATGGCTTAGGTGATTTTAAGTCGAAAAGAGAAAGTAAAGATCAAATTGAAGCATTGGACAAGATCATGGCATGGATAAAATTAGTAATGTGTTTATTTTCAAATTATTAACTAATTGTAAATGTTGGTTTTTTTATATGTTATTGTTTTCAAATGATTTGAATCAATTGACTTTTGGATGATTTATGAACTATTGGATTTATTGTTTTCGAATGAATCCGGAATTGTTTCGGACTTTCAAACAAGATGATTCGATTAACTACTTTCAAAGTATTTGAAGGATTTGATAAAATAGAGCATGATTGTTGAATTCTTATGTTTGATTGTTTGAGTTTTCAATATGTGAATTGTGATTATTATGAGCTTGATTGATAGTTTGAAAATATGTTTGTATTATTATGCATGTATGTAAGTTTGTAAATGTAAATGTGTTGAATCTGACGTTATATAAAAGTTGAATTTAGAAATGTGCGCCGGGCAATAGGATTTTCAAGTATGAATATATGTTATATGGGTTTAGTTAGGTCCCTCATGTGGAGTCGGTGCATTGGTCTCAATTTTTAAAACCTTTGCCCGGCTGCCCTAGTGGTATATGAGCTCCGTTTTGGACTCCACGTGATTCCTGACCGCAGGCCGCTTTGCAAGAATGTGATGCGTCATGTTTTATAGGCCGAGAGCCGATTGATGTGTTATATATTTTTCTTTGTTTAGAATATGCTGCATTTAGATGTGAAGCATTTCATGTTTACAATGGTTTGAAAACTTGGCAAATGAAATTTGGATTTTCCATTATGATAGTTTTGAAGCTGTTGAAAATGTTTATAAAGGATTTTGGAAATTTAGAAGCTTTTGAGAAATAAACCTACGATGTTTTCCTTTGTGACAGTTGATCAATTGAAAATAAGATTTGAAAATGTTTTGCTTATCATTTGAGTAATAAACATGTTATCCACGAGCTTAAGCTCACTCCTTCCCCTTTCATCCATCTCCGGGCATTGACGGATTGGATGAAAAACGTCAATATCGATATTTGTGCATGTGTTTTATGTAATTTGTATTTTGGTTTATGAGTGTTGGAAATGGTCTATGGCTTGGAATGCCATTAGAGTATTATAAGCATTTAGTTCATGATGTATTTTGGATTATGATCTTGTGTGAGAACATGATTTATGGAATTGGAAATGTATTTGGCTATGGATTGATCATATTGATTAATTGGAATGTGTATATATATAGATATGGATGAACATGTTTGATGATGGTATATGAATTGTGAAGATTTATAAATTTGATTGGTTGAGCTTGATGGAGCGATTAATTTGTATATGAGTTAATGGAAATGTATATGAGTTTGAATGTGATGAATATAAATTGGATATGAAAATAGTTGGAAAGGATTAGAAATAGGATTGCATTATCTTTGAGATCCCGGACGGAGGGTGGTGATTATGATGTATGTGTGATTGGTTGAAAGTTATAGAAGTGAGTTTTTCTAATTGCAGGTTTTGGATAGATTAAAATGCAAGCGTCATCTGCCCAATTTTCTTAATAAAATGGGTTGTATGGCAATGATGATGTGAATAAGATTTTTGTTAAAGATGATATTGAAATATGCATGATTAAGAGATGCCAAATAAGCGAGTCGATTAAGGATGAAATTTCAAAAGGAAATTACATTACTTTGATTAGTATGAGTTTTGAAAAGATGCATAAGATGAAAGAAGAAAAAAAATTTATACCGGTTTGTATAGGTCAAGTATAAGGTATCAGCATTAGCGCTTCCTTAAGATAATTATTCGGATGTGGACACTCGTAATGCTATTCGATTTCTTTTCACTTGTATGTTTTGATTCCCAATTGGATTCGATCTGTTTGTTTCACTGGCGTATTTGATTCCCATTTGTATTGATTCGACTCATTTGTTTCATTGCATTAAGCTATATGATCCGTTTCATTGTTTTCGTTTAGTTTGGATTCGTTTTAAAGTGATCATGTGAGGATTAGCGATGGGGTTCAAGTGTTAAGTGTAAGTTGGGTTAAAGCGGGATCCACATAATATAAAACATGGACCATAAACAACCAAAAGAATAGCTCGACTCCATTACATTAACAACGAACTTGTAATAACTTTCTGCAGTTATGACCCATTATCCTAAAAACTAGGTTTCTATTAAAGACCAATTGATAGCAAAACAATTTGTAATCATGTTCAGTTCTCTAACACTTGTAGTATTGAGGCAATATTAAGCTCTATTTAATGCTACAAACTCCCAATTGTCTCTTAAATCTTCAAATTTGGCTTTAAATAAAGCCTTAGTAAATTTATCGATCTTGATTTGTAGTAAATTAAGGACCTCCCTTCCTTACGAATCTCTGAGAAAATAAAATTTAATCTTGAAATGTTTTTACTATGAAAAGCGAGTTTGAGGAGATTAATATGGCTTGATTATCGACAAAAATCTGAGTTGGATTTAGTATACCACATTCAAATCTTACAAAATTTTCACGAGCCATATTACATGGTTTGTTTCTACATTTTCTGACGATAAACTCAGCTTTTGCAATACTTTGAGAAACAATTTCTTATTTCTTAGAACACCATTAATCATTCTGAACCAAAAGCTGAGCAAAACTAGTTGTGCTCTTCATATCATCATTGAACCTCCCAATCAACATTAGAAAAGCATGTTAAATTAAAATTTTTGCTACTAGTATATTTGATACCATAGTCAACAATTCCTTTTATGTATCTCACATACATTTAGCGAACTGCATATGTCCCTCACTTTCGTTGCATAAATTTGGATGAAAGACTCACTTACGCTTACAATATCGGTCTAAGCGGTGAGGTATATGAACAACTAATTAAACTTACATCATGATTCTCATTCACCTTGGCCTTCATCATCGCTTGTAAAACTTCTTTATAGATTTTTACGAAGTGTCAATAGCCTTACACCTCCATATGAAACTTCTTGGGATCTCCATGGCGTATTTGTGATGGCTTATGAATATTTCATTCTTACGTTGCCTTACAAACTAAGAAGTAAGACATCAATCCCAGTTTGCCATCTCGAATTCCTTCAACATTTTAGCTTTCAAATCATCAATGAGCTCTTGATTACTTCTGTGATCAAAATATCATTAACATAAATAGAAACAACGATTAAGTTAGTCTAGCCTTTCTTACATACAAAGTTGCCGCTTAGGCTTTTAATAAGGCTTAAGCTTAGAAGGTGACCCGTCTATATGACTATACCAAGCCTTTAATGCTCTTGAGACCATATAGAGCCTTCTTCAACAAATACACCTTCTCCTCTTGTCCTTGCACAACAAAGCCCTCTGGTATTGGTATAAATTTCCTCCTCTGAGATACCATTCAAAATGCAAACTTCACATCTAGTTGGAAGACTTTCCAACCCTTTTGAACTATAATAGCAAGCGATAGTCTAGCCTTACCATTAGGGCCATTCCTATCATTTTATAGGCCGGGAGAAATTAAAAAGGTCCTAATAAATCAGACGAAATAAAAATGGCCTTAATAAATCGACAGTAGACTTAAGTTTACATGTTTGTATGAAACATAAATGACTCAATTTATAAGTGTACATACTCAACTAAATATTAAATAATCATAACATTTAATTTTCTAGAAAGTGAAAAAAAAAGAAGAGATCTTGGGATATATGCATACAGGTTTGTCACGTGGCATCTTTACAAAATCTATGCAGTTGATAAGAAATGGGCTAGCATATACTGCAACTTGATTGACCAATTTGTTATTGAATGAGTCTCTCAGCATGAGAAATGGATGAAAATGGGGCCCCTTTCCGGCACTGAATGTGTTAATAACTCCGAAAGGAAGAAGGACATGATAAATGCATCATTGATGGGCCTGCATGTTACTCAATTATTGGGTTTGTGCTGTTGTCTTGCAATGTGGGCAATTCGTTTAGAGTTTGATTCTATGGCTGATTAATATTCTTTTATTTGTATCTTTAAAAAGTTTTTACCATGAGATTAGGAGCCCTTCCTCATCATGGGCCACAATGCAGGTGCCTGCTTGCCGAGCCAGTAACCTTTGCTTACCATTGGAGAAAAGGTTTCATAAAATCTACGCTAAATACTTGTGCATACCAAAAACATTTTTGTCTCAAGGTTTTCAACTAGCTACCAAGTATTATTTCTTTCAATCATTTGTAGCTCTTCCTTCATGACTGCTCTCCATTTTTACTCCTTCATTGCTTCCTCAACACCAGCAGTAACTAATATTACAACATTGCACCGTACATAAATGTCAAAAAGTAACCTTGTACCTCTTAACCTAAGGAATGTAAGAAACATAAACAACGAACACTTTTAAATTTGATAGAGGTTTTATAACCAAACCATGCTTCATAAGGTATTTGATTGTGAAGAGTTTTAGTTGGTAATCTATTCAACAAAAAAAAGCCGTGTTGGCTACCTTTGCCTAAAATGTTTTAAGCAAATCCTTCTCATGCAGCAAGCAACGAGTCATTTCCTTGACGGTTATATTTTTCCTCTCGCTAACTCCATTTTGTTGTGGAGTTTAAGGATCTATAAGTTGATGCTCAATCCCTACTTCTTCATAGAATTTGTTGAATTGATCGTTGGTATACTCTTCTACATTATCAAATCTCAACATTAACATCTTGCAGCCACTCTGATTTTTTCTACCTAAGCTTTAAATTTCCAAAACATACCAGTCGTTTTCATATTTAAATCTGAGAAAATATATCTAATGCATCCTATTTAGAATCTATAAGGGCAATATAACACTTACTACCTTTAAGTGATGGAGTCTTGTAAGACCCTCCAAGGTCAGTTTGCATAAACTGAAGTTTTTGTGAAGCGCTCCAAGCCTTTTGTGGAAAGGGTACTCTTGTTTGTTGCCAAACTAATAACTTTTGCAATTTGATCGCTCTCTTCGGTGAACTTAAGCCTTGCACCAATTCTTTCTTGTTTATTAAAATGATTGAGAATGATAATAATGACCTAACCTTTTGTGCGAAAGGTCGATGGTTCTCATAGAGGCTTAGTATGCAGCTTGCTTGCTCTCCATAAAATCAAGTGAGAAGCTCTTGTCCTTCATTTTAACTGAAAACACATCTAGTCCCTCTGTATCTTTTATCACACAATTTGTCTTCAAAATCAATTTATAAATTTGATCAATTTGAGGAACATCTGATTACCAACAATCACCTTAATTCTAGAAGAGTTTGATTACAATAAAACCTTTACCTTTCATTGGGATATACTCTCCATTACTAACTCTTACCTTAGAGGCAGATGTTTTGTTAAGGTCTTTGAAGAACTCAACATTGTTAGTCAGTGGTTTGTATAATCACTATCCACTAGCCAAGTTTCATAGTGGTTGCTACTTACATGTAAGAAGCTACAAATAGTTGTTCTTCCTCCTCTTGGTTCAAAATTTGAGCTTTATTCAAGCTGTTGTTTTCCTTTATTTTTGCAAATCCTATCCATGTGACCCATTTGATTGCATTTGTTACACTTTGCATTGGATTTGCTCCAGCACTTAAAATGGAGGTGATTGGTTCTGCGACAACACTTGCAAGGAGGATAATTTCCTCCTTTGTTTGCTTCACTCTTACATATAGTACTATTATTTAATTTAGTAGTTTCACTATTATTAACTTTAACCCTAAAATTCATGTGCTTTTCTTCACCTTTTCCTTTCACCTCTCTGCCAAATCTTGAATATGCACTTGGCTTGCACCTTCTAATATGTCATTTCTCTAAGTTGTCTTATTTGCTCTTGAGCTTTCAAAACATTGAGAAGCTCGCCAATGTGATAGTTGTGAGGTCTTTGACTTCTATAATGCAAAATCTTGGCTTGACCTTTACGGTGAGGTTACTAAAAGCTTCTCACCTACTTTGTTATTAGACATCATTTCACTAAAAAGTCGAGCTTGTTGACTATCTCTAAGAGCCGTCTGAATATCCTTTGGCGGTCTCGAATCTTTCATTTATATAATTCAAATTCTCTCTGAGATTTAATATTTGCATGCTTTTTATTTGAGCATTTTCTTGACATTTATTCTTGAGATATTTCCAAATCTCAAATGTTGTATCAAGTTCATAATTTTGATGAACAAAGTTTTGAACACAATTGAATGTAGGCAAGTTTTAGCCTTAAACATTTTTGGGTTCTCTCCTTGTGATTCTTTATTTGCTTTGCCTTTGTAGGATTTTCAAATAGTTGCTAAATTTCAAACTCCTCTTTTTTGTTTCCTAGAGATCCCATGCCTATAGATAAGTAGTCATCTTCATAACCCACAATTGATAATTGTCACCGGTGATTACTAGAGGTGGAGCAAGTGCATAGTTATTTTAAGCCATTTTGTTTACTTTCGAGAGATATGAATTGGAAAAGATTTGTGTTTGGTTTAAACACTCACACTAACTCTAAAGGTTTGTGTTTAGTTTATACTCACACAATTTACTCTTGGCTTGTAACATAAATCCTTAAGAAGTCTACTCTAATAGCAAATGTTGGGTTTGTTAACTAAAATTAATCGGTGAACACATAAAAGATGGAAGAATTTACATTTACATTTTATTGAGTTCAACTTCTTAAATACACCATAAACCCAAAAAAATAGCTCTGACTATAGTAACATTAACAACAAACTTGTAACAACTTTTACCGGACTACAACTTACGATCCTAAAAACTAGGCTTTTGTATTGAAAGACCAATTCAACAACAAAACAAATTGCAATCATGCTAATTTCTCCTAACTCTTGTATCTACGAAGCAATATTAACTTATTGCCACAATCTTAAGGAAAAAGACAGCATCCTCGGTGCCATTATGCTTTCTTACGATCTATGTTTCCTCATCACTATATTGCTACTTCTAGATTTCAACTTGATTTACAAGGTTCGTTTCGATATATTACGCTAGATGGTTCGAACTTTAGGAGCAATGATTATTCATATAAAATCGTAACTAATGATAAGCGATATCGTACAATTTGTCATTTTCATGTACCATTCGAAAACATGATCATTAAATGTGTTTTAAAGTTCAAATTTAGAAATTAAGAGTTACATGTTTTAGATTTTCATGTGCTTATTTAGTGATAAGTTGTAGCATCCCTCCCATAAGACCCAAACCCAATATCGAGGGTGATATCCAGTCCGTGCCTCACGAGTGGTATCTAAGCGATCAAAACTGTTTAAAAACTTCGGTAATACTTTTTTTTGAAAACCAATCGAGTCTTGCGAGATATCAATAAATAATTTGAGCTCGATTTATCTGAAATCATTTTCAATCATAAAACAATTCCGATCATAAATCAATTCATACACATTATCCATAGCCAAAATTTGGCCCAATACAATAACGGTACCAATCATGGGATTTGTAGAACTACAAATTTACAATAATACCGAATGACTCTAATGAGGATGTGAAGCAGATCCAGACTTCAAACTCTAAATCTCTTGCAATAATCATACTCCCATTTGTCTAAGCGAGGTACTCGCAATTCTGAAAAATAATTGCAATCTTTGGGTGAGTTTGCGAACTCAATGAGAAACCATCATCGATGGTTCACTCAATTCATGCATTTACACAATTTACCAAATATCACATCGATCACATTTCTCAAATGTAAAGCGTTTAGCCTTTCACAATTACATTCAATCATACCATATATGCAATGCCAAGTGATACTTTTCATTTTAATTACGTTGTTGTGGCCGTGCTTTGGCTGTCGGTGGCGGGCACATTGCGTTGAGCTGTGGCTCAGAATACATTAGTCTGAATGCCGATCGTTGAGCGGTGGCTCTAAAATCGTTAGACACGAAGCCTGTCGTTGAGCTTAAATCTCTATGTCGTTGGGTGCTCCGGTCTGGCTTGTCATTATCGATCATGCTTTTATGCATGAATGCATATGCTCAATTTTCGATTCTGTCATTTACATTTCAATGCCATTTCTCATTCCTTGGTCCGATATTTCAGTCATATACATTTACAATTTATTTCATTAATGCATTCATAATCATTTACACAATAGCACTTCAATATCAAGTTCCCAATATTTGGACACCCATAGTTGAAATCAATCAAATCAAACACATATATCCATCCATTATCTCCATGGCATCAATGCATAATATTAAACACACATAGATTGAGGAACCAACTAGGTTACTCACACAGCTTCAAAACTACACGTAAGTCCCAATAATATCCGTGGAATGACGATCCAGCGGTGCCTCTAAAACAGTCAAATAATTTCCATTACAAAATGCACATTCAAAACAATTTGATGATGCACATGTAGTAAATAAAGATGTACGATGCCTACTTATAACTTTCCAGTGTTATTTCCCATTTTCCACTTTCTTTAGTCAAATTCTAACTTTCTACTCAATTGCTCAATAATAACTCACTTCGATTCAATAACATGTTATGGAACTCCATCAATTCCATTCTAATATTCATCAATTTATCAAGTCATACTCGCTAGGTATTACCTCAAAATCAATATCACTATTCTCTAGATCGAATTCATCCTTTATGCTAGGTTCCTAAAATTCCCGGTAACATTGAATTTACTTTCAAAGTCTCACATTATACTCCAGTTATCAAGAACATTCCTAAGGTTGCAATACAATCACATTTTAACTTTCTTTCATAATTGAGATCTCAAAACCTGAATTCAAACTCTCATCCTTTTCCTCAATTGTAGACCTCTTTTCTAGATTATAACGAATCAAACATCACATCAATTGGAGAGTCGCACCATTAACTATGCCTCAAAACCAATTTAAATCGGTTCGAAATCCGGTCCTCGCATGCGTATGGGCGCTGCATGGCGTCTATCTGATGTCTCGGCGAGGCGTAAAACTTGCTTTCGTTCTGACGTCCCAATTTATCGCTCAAATCGCGACGTGCAATTTATCGCTTCGTCGCGGTACCTATGCGCGTCGCGGCGTATACTCCTTTTCTCGTCGCAGCGTCCCAACCCTTTCTCGTCGCGACATCTAATCATTTTCTCGTCGCGACGTGCGGGCCCTGGATCGTCTTCTCCGATTCCCTTTTTACTTTTCTCTCTCTAAAACCAGTCCTAACTCACCCATAACTACCTCAATCTTCCTCAAATAAACTCATGTATGCATTTAACTAATAAATAAACAACATTAAACCAATTTACTTACCAAATCAAGCTTCCCTTTTTTAACTTCCGAAATCTTTCCAAACCCCAACACCAACGATTAAGCTTTCAAACTCTCACAATCATCGTCTTCCCTTAGGGTTTAGGCGGCTTTACAAGGAAGGAAAAGCAAGCAAATAGAAGGGCAAGGATCGAAGATCACCAAGGAAAAAAAGCAATCACCACAGGAGAGAAGGATTTCTTTTCCTTCAAACTTCAAAACTCAAGGCATTTATACCCGAACAATTAAGCCTCTTGTCTTTTCCTCCCAAAACATTTAAATCTCTTTCTTTTTCAATTTCATTTTCAGTCAATTTGTCTCCAAAAATTCAATGGCTCGACATATTAATCTCAAAATCATATCTCTAAATTTTTCCATGGCCATTCGGCGTTATTCAGCACCTATGCAATCAATTAGTCCATCACTCGAAAAATTTTCGGTTCGGACTTTTTCTCCCGAATTTTCCAGAAAATTTCGAAGAGTCACTTTCGATTGGCAATTACTCTAAAATATTTCCTATTCACATTTTCAAACCCAATTCTTCCAAGATTCCCAATAAATCATGATCAAATCTAATTATCTCACAATTTCACAATTCATATCATATTCACAATCAAATCTTGGAAAATGTCATGAATGCATGTATCTATGTAACATCCGTCACCGATGGGATGTGTATAGTTCATTACATTCGTATTTGTACATGTGCATGCATTATAGTATATTGTATAATTGGCCTTTATCGTACATGCATGTATGACATATTTCGATTTGATTTGGAAATTTATTTGGGTTAATTGATCTGTGAGAAATTTAATTGGTATAAGAAATGAGAAATTGGAGATTGTAAAATGAAATCTGAAATGATTAGGGCAAGTATGATAATTAGGTCAAATTAGGTTAGAATTTGATTTGAGTTAGAAATGAGATTTGGGAAGTTGAATTGTGAAATTGGAGTATATGCTAATGAGTTTTCTATTTTTGTGGATTTATAGGAATTTTCTCGGGAAATTTGATAAATAGTGGTTGATTGAATATTTGGTTCGAAATTGATTATCTATGCACGACGGGGTAGAAATTTGATTTGAGGAATTATGGTTTAGCCATTAGAATTCGGAAGAAATTAGAATTTGAAATTGATTTGAGGTGGTTTGGATCCGGATGGTGGTAAGCATTCTAGCCAAACAAGCCCTTGTCTTTATATATATATATATATGCTACCTTTGAATTTCTTCTCCCGACATTTGCTTCTTCTTCTTCGTCTCTTCTTCCTCTTCTTGACCAATTTCTCTTGGAGATTTGAGGTTCTTCATCAAGTAAGTTACTTCTAACTTGTTTTATATAGTTTGATTGGTTGATTTATAGAGTTTATTAGAGGATTAAACATGAAAATCTAAGGATTTGGGTTTAAGATTTCGAAAGTTGGTTTTCGTGGTTTTAGGGTTGAATTTTAGGAATTTGATTGTTTGATGAAATAGAAACTAAAGACTTGTTGTATGATATGTATGGATTTATTTAGGAGTGGTTTGTGATAAGAAAATCTGGATTGGGCCTGAAATCGTGAAAATCTGAAATTTCGGGTTTTCTCGTGTCTGCAATTACTCGCTTGTGACGTCTGAAGAACATGCGACAAGCGAATTGCTTAAATGCCGTCATGACGTGTGCCGAGCGACGCCTTGTGAGGTCAAGCATCGTCATGACGGCAACGTGTGCGTCGTCGCGACGAGGATGCTGGTTCGCCGCATTTTTCCGAAAATGGAATTGAGGTTTTAAACATTTGGGATTAGGCAATTGATGATTCAATTAGCTATAGATTAAGTTCAATTTGGAGATTACGAAATTGGGAATTAGAATTTGAGATCGGGAAATTCGGAATTAGGTCAGAAATATCATAATTTGCATAGTATGTACTTGATTTGATTCATATGCATAATTAAGCATCTAATTGGTACCGAATAATGTTATGTATATTTTGATTGATATAGCGGCTCAGCGGATCGCCGATCATCGACGTGGCGAGACTTCCGGCGATAGCTCGGAAGTTCAGAGGTGAGTAACCTAGTTGGTTTCTCAACCTTTATGTGTTTAATTGTTATGCAAATATGCCATGTGGAGTTAAGGACGGATTATATGTGTTTGATTTGATTGATTTCGGACCACGGTGTTGAATATTGGATCTGTGATATAGAAGTGTTAATTGTGCATAAATTGTTTATAATTGATTTCAATTGGGAAGGATTAGATATATGAGGATTTAGTGTAATGCATGTATTGGAAATTGAATATGTGCATACATGCATGATGGTATAATCAGATAAAGGCGGTTGTGGTGGTGTAGCCATGTATTCGAGCTTTAAGCTCAACGTCTGAGGCTTCGCGCTAACGATTTGAGAGCTTTATGCTCAGCGTATTAGGGCTTTTGGTAATGTTTACAGAGCCTATGGCTCAGCGTATATGATTTCAGGTATACGGTCACAACAATGAAAGAAAATGAAAGAGTCACATGTACCTTTGCGTATATGAATGATTGTCTGTGAATTGTGTGAAAGGAAAATCGCCTTATAAATGTGAAATTGACTGCATGTGATTTCTTGAATGTGATAGTATACGATATTATGTGATTGTTTGGATATGCATGAGTTGAGTGAACCATCGATGATGGTTACTCATTGAGTATCGCAAACTCACCCAAATTGCGACTATTTTTCAGGACAGCGGTAGTGTGACTCTAGCTCAGGATTTTAAGACTTTTCTGCTTTGTGTGTTTACGAAGAGGAGCATAGCCCATCGGTCAGTGGGGATCCTTTGGGATATTTTGGGATGACCTAGATAGGAGCTTACTGTTTATTTTAGACATATGTAGTTGTAAATTATGACCAGATATTGTATTTAGGATTTATGAATGCAATGAGAAGTACTCTTTGGTTTTGAAATTTAGTGATTGTGATCTTACTTGCTTTGATTATATTGATGCCATGAGGTTTTAATAGAAGCGATTGTTTGGTAGTGCACCTCATCGTAAGGTGTGTATCGGTGCGACCTACACGCGTATGGTGTATGCTCTACGATGAGGGGCGCTACAATCTATATGTGCATGTAAAAGACTCATTCCTCTAAAATTAGAGGCCAAATGGATGCTCAATCAATAATATGCGGTAAAATTCTAACCCATCTCAATTTACCAATATAACCTTCCCATCGGTGACGGGATGTTACATAAGCAACCACGAACTGAGCCATCACCAAAAGCGTAAAATGAATCTTATCGTGGGATGTTGAAGAACTCAACATAGGATTGAGTCACTTATGCCCGAAATATTGATCTGACACTTGAAATGGGGTTATCGATTTATCGATGATGGTGCATGTGTACAATGTGCATAACGTTATCATATATTACATTGTAATGGGGTTCAATGCTATAATGGATTTAACTGACATTTTCTTGTGATTGACTCTAAAAACACTGTTTATACTTGTAAGGAAAGATAATGTGAAAATAATGAATGAAAGTAGACTAAGAACTAGGTGGCTTTGGATATTGGAAGTTGAAACTTAAGTGTATAATTAAGGTCCTTTAATTAATGCCTTTTAAAAAATAATAAGACTTCATAATTCCTAGAAAACTAGCTACACAAATTATCTTCATTCACTATATCCACATAACAACAAAACATAAATGCAAGTACTAATTTTAATTTGACGGTGATTTATTATTGAGGAGCTTGTGAGGGGTTTACTTTGTTTGTGTTTATTCTTCATAAGATTGTAAGCTGTCAAGATAAAATGTAAACCCTACAAATAAACATCTGTGACATTCATCGTAACACCCTTACCGTAAGACCGAACTCGATATCGTTGGTGATATCCGAGTCCGTGTCCCACGAGTGGCGTCTTACATCGGTCGATTTAAAATTCAGTATACATTTTTTTCTTTGGAGCCATCAACTCCACGTTCACACGGCAAACACGATAAGTAAATAAAATTCGTGTTCAATATAAACCGTTTCAGTTATTACATCATCCGATAATAATTACAATAAGTCAATGCGATAAACATTAATACCACAATGGCTCGATAAAAATATAAAGCCTTGTTATACGGTGATTATGAATACAATTTACTAAAACACTAATCACGGACCTAAGATGATCCCAACCTCTAACCTTTACTCGTCTACGTTAGATATACTCCGTGTCAACTGGGGTATTCTTGAGACCTGAAAAATAGATGCAAATTTTGGGTGAGTTTTGCGAACTCGGTGAGAAACCATCATCGATGGTTCACTCAATTCATGCATGTTCAAACACTTTACCAATTATCACATACGATCACGATTTACAAAAGTAATACCAAATAATACGTACAATCACATTTCACAAATGTAAAGCGAATCGCCTATCATACAATCCACGATTAATCATACCATATATCAATGCACATGAGACCCTTTCCATTTTCATTATATTATTGGGACCGCTACCAAACTGGCTTGTCGATAGCGGGCATTGCGTTGAGCGAGTGGCTCAAACATTGGGCTTGAAGCCACGATACATTGAGCACGAGGCTCGAATACGTTGGACCCGAGGTCCTGTGCGTTGGTAGCTCTCACATCGTTAGGCGTGATATGCCCTGATCGGTTGGTCACTCCAATCCTGGCCTTTATCGATCATGTCCTTATGCATGAATGCATATGTTCCAATTTCCATTTACGATTATTTCTATCACTTACATTCAATGCCATTTCCCATTTCCTCGGACCTTCGTCCGTATTTCAATCATATATTTTTCCAATTTATTCAAATCATACCATATCGCATTTACAATCATCCGATGTATCGAGGCGGATAATTAACACTTCGATATCAATCCTATTTCCTCGGACCTTTGGTCCGAGATCTCAATGTAAACATTCACAAACAATCACACAAGTAGCGCCGTTATCTCATTCCCAATATTTCGGACACCTATGGTCCGAAATCAATCAAAGTCAAACACACATATACCCATCCATTATCTCCACGTGGCATAATCGCGAAATATTAAACACATAAAAATTGAGAAACCATCTAGGTTACTCACCTATTGCTTCCGAGCTAATGCGGAAAACCTCTGTGACGTCGGTCAATCGGCGCTCCAATTGGACCTCTATATGAATCGAGAAAAAATGCGAGTCCTAAATATGAAATTTGTGCTCATGATGATGAGATATGCATGTTCATGAATTCGGTCCTAATTCAATATTTTCCCATAATAAAATTCTATGAAAATTAGAAATCCATAGGCGCCGACGGTCGCAATTCGGACCTCTATAGGTCCCCAATTAAATAAAAGTGTTTACAAGTTAAAATCGATAGGGCTACGTCAAATTCCGTCTAAAATTCCCGTTTCTCATAATATGAAATTAAATATTCAACGAATCCGATGCCTCTGGAATCAGGTCAATCGGACGTCGGACGGAAAGAAATTGACAAAAGAATAATTGGATCAATTAATGCCAAATAATAATCAAAACAATAATATATATATATCTCCATCGCTTTTGCCTCGGGCGAGGCGCCCGCGCGAGCTGAATCACCTTCTTCGTCGCGAGGCGAGGAGTCCCTCGCGACCAGCCTCTTTAAATCTAAGCCTCGAGGCGCGTCGCCCTCGCGAGATGGCGACTTGTCTCGCCTCCATGAGGTGGCGTGTCGCACTCATGGCGACCTTATGCCTTGCCCTCCTTCTTTTCAGATGTAAATCCCAATTTCCAACTACTCTAACTTTTAGCACACAAATCAGAAAAATGCCCACTATACCTCATTGGAAAGCTTATGAAAAGCTCTACAATTCTCTAGAAGACCATAAAAATCAATTCCAACCCTAAGGGTGTCAAATAAGCCATCAAACCTTCTGCCTTCACAATTTCCCTCAACACAGGGCAGTACATTTGCAATTTCATAACTCACTGATTCCTTAGTAATAAATTACCACAAAAATATGGTCAATAAGTTCACAATGTCCTTTACAACTTTCATGAACAACCCAGAATCAAATTCTATTTCTAAACCAGTCAATTAATTCATTCAATGTCACTGTCCCTGAAATCCTTCCATATGGGCTGTAACATTACAACAAGCATAACTCCCTATATACAAGTCAGTAAATTCAGAACTTTATATCCCTGAAAAGATAACATCTCAAACTTCAATTTTCATGAAGCACTCAACATCCAATTCAATCTCTAACAATTTCAAAACTGTTATGGAAGTGTCTGTTATGATCAGCCATTCATAACCTAATGTAGGGTCAGTTTTTGAAAAATCATAACTCCCAATTCTGGCTTCTAAAAATTACAAACCATATGTCATTTTCAAGGTAATCTTTTCCTCTACAACTTTTCAGAAGCTCACTCACACCAATTCAGTCCACTTAAAATGTTAAAATTGCCTCCAATCAGTAAACTCACAAAATCACACTTAAGCTAGGTTTCATCCAAAATGCTCAAAACCAGTCATTAGTAATCAATTCATATCTCCCAATATATAATTCCAAAATAACAAGATCAGTAGCAATGGAAAGATAATCAAATATGCTACAACTTCCATGAAGACCATTCTCCCTAATTCCATCTCAATTAATTCATAAAAATCAACAAAACTCAGATGTCATGGTTGCGGTTACTGTTCACAGGCAATGGAACAGTAACTTTCCATGCAAAATTTCATCCTTCTATCATTGAAATTCAACAACACCTATTTCACACTAAATTAAAGCCAACATCCCAAAGTTTCAGTGGCCACTAACCTTACCTCATTTGCATTTAAAGATCAAAACTTAAGGAAAACTTACCAAATCAAAACCTCCTTCAAACCTTCAACAATCACTTTCCAACTTCTACACCTAAGTACCAACCTCTTTCCTTCTCAACCATGTACCAACTCATCTTCTAACTTTGATGAGATCAAAGAGAATAGCTTGAAGTTATGGAGAAAGTTGAGAGAAAGACAAAATTTTCAATGGTTGAAATGAAGAGTGTGTTTCGGATGAGTTTAAAACCAAAGGCTTAAACAATTCATCTTCTTTTGCCTTAAACACATACACATCCGAGAACATTCAAGAGGAAGCATTAAATGTTGCTTTTAAATGGCAACATACCATTGGTCAATAATTTTAAGAAAAGTCAAAATATCAATTTATTAATCCGATCAAAATTTTACTCCATTTCACTCCAATGACCCTACTTTCCCGTCCCAAAATAAAATACCCAATATTACGGTACTAGTGGGTAGCGATTTTTTACTCTAGAAGCGAATTGATTCGCCAATTGGCGATTTATCCGTCAGAGAATTTCCCAATTATTTTTTGGGAATTAATGAAATTCCTAAAATTATAAAACAGTGTGATTGCACTCCAAATAATTTTTCAATCACGAAAATCACCTTTTCTATCCCAAAACAAGTTTAGGCGATTCTGGCGATTTTGCCGGTCAGGAATTTTCTCGAAAAATTCCAAAAAATTCCTGAAAATCCTTAAAATCGAAAAACGCTTAACAACCTTTTCAGAATAATTTTTCAAATCCATAACCCGTTAATCACAATAAAATTGCTTTAGGCCCAATTAAAGGAATTATCATGAATGCATATACCGTAATTCCATATACACAATTGATACTGTATCAATCCTATTATGCACAAACAAGTACTAATTATTCCTTACCAATCTCATCCTATGCCAATTTTACTATTTTACCTTCCGGAGGGGTGGGATGTTACAATCACTATGTTAAATAACATTAAATAAAAGAAAAAAAAAGAAAATGAAAAAGCATGGAATGTGGGTACAAAGCACTAATACTATCGGCCTACTAATCACACCAAGCAGTATGATCCTTTACCATCAACTTAAAAAGGTTATGCTCAAATATGCAATTTTTCAGAATATTTCTCTAACATCATACCTAAAATGTAGTTGAAGCAAGCACTATCATCTTGTGTGAAGGAATGCATGTTTGAATGGGCATGGCAACTAGGTGATCTTATGTCAAACGATAAACCATTTCTTGAAACAAAAAGTGCACGACTTCAAGAGATATTATACCAAAAGCAAGTTTGCAAATGATATTACCAAACACAAACTAGTAACAACAAAAAAATAAATAAACAAAAAAAATCTCAAAAAAAATGTTTCCTATAGTTCGTCTTGATACTAAGTCTCACCACACTTAAAATAAATAAACCATGTTGAGCCATCTTCAATACTTTAACCTCTATTGGATAATGTTTACATTACATCCTACTAACTTGAGTGTGTGTTTGCATAGGATGGTAGAATTTAAAGTAAGAGTAAGACCACCGGGTTTGACTATAGTTATACCTTAGCACAAGTCTTTGGTTCATGCAAACCCAACAATTAAGATTTCCTACATTGTTAAACAAATTCCAAACACCTCTCACCTATGGAACTAGCAACCAAAAAGGGGACAAAGAAGAAGGGAAAGGCATACAACCCAAAAAATAATTCTCCATTTACAACCCAAACATGAGTAACAAAAACCAGCACTAGTCGAAATCGATAATCAAAAGATAGCATTCAACAATACTAACAAAAACAAACACAAATGTATGAAATTGGCATTTATTAAAGGGACAAATCTCATTTAATGGACTAGGGTCAGCCTACAAACTGCAACTTTCGCTTCTTCTCCTTGAGTCTCTTTCCCCCTCTCTATCTCCCTAAAGCTTCGTCAAGATCGTTGTTTTAAACCTTTTGTATATAACGTTAGTTTATTCTTCTTTTTTTGGTGTGTGATGGATTTCTTTCTCTATAATCTTTCTATCTATAGGAAAATATCAGACACCAAATATGAAGGAATGGAGAGTGAGGAAAGGGTTTCTTTGAAGGTTTATGATATACCTTTTCTCTCTAAAAAGATGAATGAAATTAATCTTTAGAATTTTTACCATATCATCAGTACACATTTTAAAGAGAATGTTACATAACATATCTCATTTAGACTTAACTGTGCGTGTATAACACTGCCAAATTTTCATCTAAAATAGCCTAATATTGAACAGATTCGATAACATTTAAACCTTAATTGAGTAGGTTAAAATGTTTGGCCCTAAATTGATCAAACCTAAAACGTTTGGCCATCAATTGGGCATTTAGCCTTATACAAGGCACTGCTTAAATGTGGATGAGCATCGGTAGCATGACATATTAGATTGCTGGGAGGTTGCTTCCAAGATGTGGATAAACATCAATAGCATGATACAAGACACTGTCGACCAATTTTACCATAAGAATCTACAAGGAAGTTTGTGGTAAGCATCAGTAGCATGATACATATAAGAGTTATTGGGAACAATGAAGTGATTTTTTATGGACATAATTATGAAAGCGACCAGCTTACGAGATCAAATTAACTTAGATGGTCTGTCCAGAAAAAGGAAAAGGTTAACCTAAAAAAATAAAGCACGCGAATGAATTGATGATTATCATAAAATCAATCAAATCTCTTAAGACCAGTCCTATTCTTAGAAAATATCAAATAAGACTTTCTACTTTTAACTTAATGTGCAATCTTTACATTATTCAAAATGTGGATCTTCAATAAAAGAAACAAGAAAATTAAGGTTGTTAAGTTGATAAGAGATATATTACTTTATATAGAAAGAGACCTGAAAGAGTACTTGATACCAAACATACTAACTACTAAATTTTCGAGACATAAATGCAAATTGTGTTATCAAAATTAAAATAGAGAATCAGAAGTCAAAGGATAAGGAGAAGAAGATCTACAAAGAACAAAATGAACTTTAGCTAAATGATTAAATGACCAACGATTTTCTACTGAAACCATCTTCATTGTAGAAATCGCCAAAGCGTCAAATATGTTTTCAGAATTGGGACTAAGAAGTTGAGTTCTGCCTTTAATTAAATTTAAGATTATTATCATTAACTAAAATTGTTTAGGTTAATTAAATATTTATTCAATTTAATTATAAATTATAAATATAATCAGATTTTAAATATTTTAAATTATTTATAAAAGGTAAAGTTTATTATTAATTAAAACATTAAGCTCGAGTCGCATCAATATTGATATTGTACATAACGAATGGAAATATAACTTTGTCTAAATTTCAACTATTTATGATTTATTTTAAATACTTCAAAGTATTAGGGTTTATTTTAAACGTCCCAAAGTGTTAATATTCAACTTATATTTTGATTAAAATTATATTAAGAAATACATTTTTTGCTTATGTATATATATCAAGTTTTCTATATCAAATCTGAATAATAATACTTGTTGGGGTTAATTAATAATTTTAATTAAATAAACTAGGACTCTTTGGTTTATTTTAGGATAGAATTTGCATTTACTTACTATTATTGAATTATAATTAAAGTAAGTCGTTAAATCAGGAGATAACTAACCTTAAAGTACTTCATCTTTTAGGATTTTTCAATCTAATGCTTAAGTTTTAAAATTTTCAATTAAATGATTAATATTTTAAAACTTTAACAGTTCAATTCAAACTATTAGTTTCATTTTTAATTTATTGATTTGACTAACAAATTTTATTGTTCATGACATATATATGTCTACTTGAAAAATAGTGGCTATGGTTAGACTAAGAATTTTTCAAGCAGTATCATGAATAACAAAGATTTTGATAGCTAAATCTTATTAAATATTATATTTTATTATCATATTTAATAATTTTAAGGGGAAAAAACATTTTAAGCTGTTTGGAACATTTAACAACACAACTTCAATTTTCATCGAATCAACCATTAAACCTTTTAACTTTTTTCTCCTCACCTATCATCTTAAGGCCAGTTAGGTGTTGAAACTGATAAGGTAGTGATTTGAGTTTGTCCCAACCAATTATGCACAGGTTTTTAAGGGATTGAAATTCAAAATTAGGGATAACCTCCAATGCCAGGTATGCTTCCACGCTTTCATTGAAAGGGAGTTGATATTCAGATTGACAATGATGTGAAGAGAGATGATTTGGCTATGCTTATACGAGAGAAAGTTAAGGAACTGAAAAACAAAGTGATGGAGTGTAAAAGATTAACATAAGAGACTAATGTGTAGGCGGAAAAAGTTATATTTTATCCTTAAATTAGGATAAAGAAACATTTTCACGCATTCCAAATGGCAATTGTGTTTTATGTCTAGTTTACTCACTTCAAGGTAGAAATTTTAAAGGATTGATTTAGTGAAAATTGAAATTGCAGGTCTCACCCTCTCTAGCATGCGAAGCCGCCTCGCCTCACCCTCTCTCGACTATGCAATTGCCTAACCTCACCTCACTCACTTTTGCGATCTCACCTCTGCCATAGTTGCCTCGGGCTCGCTCTCATGTAATCACTAGTAGATTACTCCTGCCGTCCTCTGCTGTAGTCATTCCTTAATTGCCTAACTTGCCTTGTCGAGTCACCAATGTTGGAAGATGAGGAATGAGATTGAGGATTTTATGTAGGATTATAGTATTTGGAATTTGAAATTTTGGATGTGCTTTGACATTTATGTTGTTCGATTCTAGAAATTGGGGATTCAATCATTCAATATAAAACTAAAGTTTGTGTCATTGTTTGAAATTTAAGAAATATTGAATAAAATCATTTTGGTCTTTATAAAAATTAAATTATTTATCATAAATTGAATTATGTAATATACAAAATGGGTTAGCTAGTTTAGGTTAAATTATATGATTAAATGAATTAAGTTAAAGATGGTTTACAATAGTTAGATATAATCATAGAAAATGAGTTATAGTTATGAGTTTATAATTAAATTATGAAATCATACAAAGTAAGTTATATTTACAAATTTCTATAATCATACAAAATAGGATAAAACGTGAGTTTATGTTTGAATCATATGATCACACAAAATGAGATATATTTATGAATTTATGCTTAAATTATGTGATTACATAAAATGAGTTATAGATATGCCTTACGGTTAAATTATGCAATCACACAAAATAAGTTACGATTATAGGTTATGGTTGAATTGTGTGATCATACAACGTTATAATTGTGACTTTATGGTAAAATTATGTAATTACACAAAATGGGTTATAGTTGTGAGTTGTGGCTTTATGTTTAAATTATGTAATCACACAAAATCGATTATAGTTATGAAATGTAGCAATCAATGTATATATTTGAAGTTTGGATTCGAAACATGATAATTCCTTGGATAGAATGTGCTTAATCACCAAATTTTCTTAAGGAATCATTTATATAAGTTAATGAAAATCTCTTGTATGTATATATTATATGATTGTTGAAAACTATTGTTGCTCTATTATTCCTATTATTATTCACAACTTGATTTTGATACGAAGTTATTAAGTTAATTTTAATATACGTCTTCATTTATTTTTACAAATAAATAGAGAAAAGTTCAAATACACGTAATAATTCAGTCGCTTTAGGTATATGAAGATTTGATGATCCAACTTGTGCTTATGCTAGATTGGCTCCCGGAATGAATAACTATACTATTTTTTTATTGTAACAAGCATTTAAAAGGTAAGGAAATCGCTAGATTAAAGGAGCATTTAGCTGGGATCAAAGGTAATGTAGAGCCTTGTAAGAAAGTGAATTATGATGTGAAATAAAAAATGAAGACTTTATTTGAAGAGTATCAACATGAGAAAGATAAAAGTCAAAGATTGAATTATGAATTTGGTAGTGGAAGTTTTTTTGTAGGTATTTAGGGTGATAGTGAGTATGTTGAAGGTGATCGTATTTCTACCAAACAATAAATAAATGTTGCACCTAATGTTAGGAACAGAAGAAAATAAACGTTTAATATTTTTAAACCATGAAGAATTCTTAGAGCTCAGTCTTCAATCCATAATTCCTTATAATCTTTATAATATGGACATGACAATGGATATATGGAGGTACGATTCAGGTATAGTATTCAATGTTGCCCAATTTCATTATTATCAACTTATGATGGATTTATTGCCTCTTACGATCTAGGGTACAAGATTCCTTCAAGTGATGACTATAGAAGCAAAATTTTAAGCAACTCTGTTTATGAGATAAAAAGTTATTTGGATGAAAGAAGAATGACTTGAGCTAGATATGAGTGTTTATTATGTGTAATGGGTTGACAAATAGAAGACATGAGCCTATTATTTATTTTTGGTTTGTTCTACAAAAGGGATAATGTTTTTGAAGTCTATTGATGCATCTAACCTTGTTAGGAATGATGATACTTTATTTTAGATATTTGATGAATTTATGAATGAATTTGGGCCAAAAAATATTGTTTAGTTTATTACTGGCAATGATTATGCTTATAAAGCAATTGAAACAAGATTGCAAAGCAAGTATAATTCTTTTTATTAGAGTCCTTGTGATGCACATTTTATTGACCTAATGTTGGAAAATATAGGAGATGCTAGGTATTTTTTATTATTAATGAGATTGTTTAGAAAGCCAAAAAGGTGGCCAAGTTCATCTACAATCCTGCATAGGTTCTGAATTTAATAAGAAAGGATTTTATCAATGGTAGGAATTTGTGATGTCCTACTATTACAAGATTTATAACTAATTTCTTATCACTTTAGTGTTTTATTCTGATGTAGAAGGAGTGAGACAAATATGTACAAGTGATATATAGGTTACACCTCATTATGTTAGATCTAAGGCTAAATTGGAGTTGCTAAAATTATACTTGAAGATAATAAATTTTAGTCTCAATGTCAATTTATAATATGAGTTTGTGAGACTTTGGTAAGGATACTTTGTATGGATGATAGTGATGAGAAAGTAAAATATGTTATTTCTATGATGCCATGGAGAGGCAAAGGAAGCAATCAAGGCCAAAGATGATGTGAGATCTCTTAAGCTCACAAATAGAGATTTATAAGGATATTTATGGTGATTTTAGGATGCCAATTACTATTCATCAAAGAAAAAACTTAATCTATGTATATATTTTTCACTTTTGTTACTTGTTGAAAATTAATTATTACTTTATTTAGTTTATAATGATACTTTTGTTGTCTTACGATTGCTTGGTAGGACCAATTTAAAAGTGATGTTCCGTAATTATAAAGGTTTGCAATTTGAATCTGAGTCAATTGTGAATGCAGGTGTAAAAAATTGAAGCACATTTGAACTCTTCTATTCTAAGAAAAGGAATATATTAGTACACAAAATATTGAATGACCGATCTTTGTTCGATACAATTTAAAACTTCAAAAAAGTATGCAATTATTATTATTAAGTTGGATATAATTTCATGCAATTTCTTAATAATTTAATTTTATTTACTAGGACTCTAATATAGAACAAGTAATTATGTAGATCTAATTTGCCTTGACTATATCGATCTTTTAGCGGATTAAGTTTCGAGGCACCGAGTTTAATAGATGAGAGGAACTTGGAAGATAATCTTGTATGGGAAGGTATTGGCATGTCATTTGGTGCAATGAATTTGAATAATGATGATAATAAGGCTTCTCTTATTGATGAGAATTTTGTACTAAGCGAGAATTGGGGTTAATTATTTGAGCTAGTATTTGATTGAATAAGGTTCTAGGTTTTATTTATCCTCTTCTTTTAATTTCATTTATATTTGATGTTTATGTTAAATTCTATATATGCAATATAAACATAATTGTAAATGTTTTTGTTTCAAGTTTCACTTTTAGTTGGTTGTTTCCTTGGCACAAACTCTTATTATAAATTGTAATAGTTGGAGAATCATATATATTTATTTTTTATTTGATATTTTGTTGTAATTATTATTTATTATGTGTGAAATCGTAACATTTTAAATACTTTTATTTTCCTTAATTTTATATTTGTATGATAATTATATGATCTTTTCATATTAATTATGATTATTATTTATTTATGAAATATGTGAAAATTAATATTAATAAAAATAAATAGATTGTTGTTATTTCAAATTTCTATTATTATGATTTTGGAGACATGGTTTATGTCAAATTATAAATTATATAGTACAATATATTGAGAATATATTTTGTAACTTTAAAAATTGATAGACTATCTTATAAAAAATAGACATGGTTTATGTCAAATTATAAATTATATAGTACAATTTATTGAGAAAATATTTTGTAACTTTAAAAATTTATAGACTATCTTATAAAATTTACCCAAAAGGATACTCGATATTGACTTATACGATATTTATAACGTTGGTCTAAACTTTTAAAATTTAAACAATTCAATTCAAAACTATTGGATAACGCTTCAAGCTTAGTGGATAGATTTGGTTCCTATTTTAAAGCTTTAGTAGGATTAGTGGTGTGTTAAATGTTAAATTTACTTAGTCAAATTAGGATGTGTTCAATGAGATATTTTCTGCTAGCAATTTGAATGTTGTAGGTTATGTTCAATTTCCACTTTTTTTAGTTGTTTCTTTTTTTGTCAAAATTGTTTTGTGTAAGCCTATGTATAAAGGCCCTAGTCTTCCTTTTCCATTGAAATGAATTAGAAACAATCAATTTCCAAGTTTCCCATAAACGCTTTTGTCTTTGTCCTCTCTTCACTTTCCAATAAATTTGTTATTAGAGCACAAAGAAAAAAGAAAACAAGTGCAGCTTTTTTTCTTCTTCTTTCTTTTCTCTTCCAAGTTTGGTTTCAACTGGGAGAAGTTAAATCTAGAGAGAGTGAGCCAAACACAGAAGGAAAGGAAAAAAACAGTGGGGAGCTAAGTGAAATTTGAAGTTAAAAATGGCAATAAACTACGACCTTTGATTCCAATTTTCAAAGGAATAATTACCACTTTTGAAATTCAAAAATAAAGACCATTTTTAAGTTTCAAGAGTTGTGGGACTTGGTTCAAATTGGATTTAAAGATTCTAATAATCAAGAACAACAACTAAGGGAAATTAAGGAAAAGGATGCAAAGGCTTTATTTCTTATTCAACAAGGTTTAGAAGAAGAAAATTTCCCTAGAATTATAGTAGAAGAAACTTCCATTCAGGAATGGGAAGTTCTGAAGTAAGAATATTTGGTTGACAAAGGTAATTGTTGTTAAGTTACAAACTCTCCATCGTGATTTTGAAACACTAATCATGAAAAATAATGAGTCTATGGAAGTTTATTTGTCTAAAGTGTCTACAATTGTTAATCATATGAAAACATATGGTGAAAATGTCACTGATGAAATCATTGTGAGCAAGGTTTTGAGGAATCTAACTTTAAAATTTGAACATGTGGTTGTTGCAATTGAAGAATCTAGGGATTTATTTACTTACATCTTTGATGAATCAATGAGTTCATTGTTAGCTCATGAAGAAAGGTTAAGTAAGTTTTAAGAAAAGGCTGAGGAAAATGCCTTTCAAGTGAAGGAGGAGTCTTCTTATATAGGAAGGTTAGAAAATTCAGGAGGCAAAGGTAGAAGTAGAGGTGGATTTCATGGTTGAGGTCATCACAATGGCAAAGGAAGAGGTTATTGTTTTAATAAAGACAGTTTAAAAGTACCATATAATGCCAAAGTCTCATCACTCATTACTATAATGCAATGATCTGGCAATTTCAAAGGTTTTAATACTTTCTATTAGTACTTCCTAAGCCTTAACAACAACAACAATATGGATATAACTTTTTAGAAACCTCACCTTAAAGGTGTCTTCATTAACAAGTCCTACTATTAGAGCCTCCAAGTTGAATCTCCAATTGTTCCTTAATACACACTTCTTTAGAAGAAAAGCATCAGCCCCAAAGCCTCTATGTTCACTTAGCTAGCAATAAAAAATAGATTAAGCACTAAGGATAGATGGAATGGGAATTTTGATCCAATATGCAAATTATGCAAGACAGAAACTATATATTCTTTAACTACATATACTCTAAAATTGTATGGAGTCAACTACTCCATAAACTTGAAAATTATAGCAACTCATATGATTGGATTAATACACTCAACTGGATCATCAAAGTCTCAAACTCACAAAAGAAGGATGGTATGCTTTTCAGAATTGGATTTTCACTTACAATCTACAACATATGGAAGGAGAGGAATAAAAGGATATATAGAAGGGAGAAAACAAGTAACTACCAATTCGCAGCATACATCTTCAATGAGATCGGAGCTCTTGTTATGGCTAAAAAAGCAACACGTGACCTATCAGATGGTATGAAATCAAGATGGATTTTACAACTTAGATGTTTGCCTACGTAGTAACATAGTTTTTATGCATTAGCCATTGTAAGGAGATAATTTTGGATTTCCATATAAGAGACCTCATTGTAATGTTGTAAATAGTTTCACTATAGTCAATGAATTTTCTTTCAATTTAGAAAAAAAAAAGGTTAAAGAGGAGAGCAAGTTGTTTATGTCTTATTCTCCTATAAAAATCCTCTAATGAAGTGTGGTTTCTCAAAAGTGGGTACTCCAAACACATCTTTAGGTCAAAACAACTATTCAAAGAAATTGACAAGTTAAATAAATGTGAAGTTAGACTTAATACAAGTTGATGCAAATTGAAAGAAAAGGTACAATTGCCATCAAAACCACACGAGGTAATGTAAAATTTATTTATAACATGCAATATGTTCCTAAGTTAACTCATAATAATTAAGTATTAGACAATTGATGGTTGGTGGATATTCGCTCCTATTTGATGACAGTTGTTGCTTGATTAGATTGAAAAAAATAGGCCAAAAGGTTGTTAGCACACCAGTGGCACCAAAAAAGATGTTTCTGTAGAAGTTTTCATTAATAAATGATGATGTCTTGATTGCTAAATCTAATAAGTCAAAAATGTGGCATTTACGTTATGGGATTTGAACATAAATGGGATAAAGTTTTTTGTTTACAAAATTTCTTTGGCTCCCTAAAATTGATGCTTTATATTTTTTTTTGAAGCATATGGCTATGGAAATCAAAGTAGAAATTATTTTCCGTCGAAAAGTCTTAAAGGGCATTTAGCTATCTTGAATTGATGCATGCTAATGTGTATAGTCCAATGAGTATTAAATCCTTTGGTGGAAGCAAATATTTTTTGCTATTCACTAATGACTACAAATGCATGAGTTGGTATATTTCTTGAAATTTTTAAGAAATTCAAAACATTAGTGGAGAAGGAAAATGGATGTTGTATAAAGGTTCTTCATACTGATAGAGGTGGTGAATTACCTTTATTGAATTTAATATTTATGAGAAAAATAGAATTCACAGAGAACTGATAGCACCATACATGTCAGAGCAAAACAAGGTGTTTAAACAAAAAAGTTGAATAATGGTTAAGATGATTAGGAGCATAACAAAAGTCAATAGACTTCCAAATTAGTTATGGGCAAAAGGAGTGGCAGCAACAGTATATCTTTTGAATATATAACCCACAAAGGTTGTTTTAAACCAAACACATTCCGAAATATGAAAAATTAGAAAGCCTTGAGTAAGTCACTTGAAAGTTTTCGGTATTACAGCCTATGCTTGTTGGATCGGAAAAAGAAAGCATGCTTAGTATGGAGAAACGATAGATTTCAAAACTTTTTAAGAAATCATCTTGCAGCGGAAGCAATATATCCAAATCAACATGCTAATCCATACATGATATGGTATAAGGATAATAAAACCAAGAACAAGATAAAAGGAATTACCGAATCCTTCGCCTGACTTTAAATCCTCATTGCTATATCCTCTCCTTCTTATATCCAAATCCTTTGCCTTTGAGTCTTTTCCTTTAGCAATCTATCTTCTTCCTTGTTGTAGTATCCTCAACCAATTAGATTTACCACTTGTTCTTTAAGGACAACTAGGTCAACAAAATCCTTTGGTGGGAAAGGAGAAGAAATATTTGGAGGAGATTTTCTTAGAAGAAGAAGAACCAAAATTGAAACTCTTTCAATTCTTTCACTTAGGAATTTCGGTTCTACCTTGCATGAAAGGAGAGAATGTCTAAAAACCATACAAAAACCCTTTCTTCCATCACAATTTCGAAATATGCATGAATGGAAAGAGTGAGAGGCATCCAATGCATCATGTCTTACATTAATCACTCATCAAATAGTCAATAAATGAGACTTACTTCATTTATCTTTAAAATGACTATTTGAAAAGACCATAACTTATAATTGAATACCCATTTCGGTTTTGGCAAGAAGAAAGAAGGAAGATGGTCCATCTAATGCACATCTTTCATCTTTAATCTAATGAATGCAAATAGGTTACATGCCAACATTAAAAGCCAACCATTAAACCATTTAATGGTAAGTTCATAACTCCATTTAATAATGATGAACCATAATAAATACCATCTTTATTTAGTATTTTAATGTCAAATGTGTGGTTACACATCTAACCTAACACAATTTCAAATTGCTTCTTCTCCATTTAAAAAATTGTTTTAATATAATTAATCTAATCAATTACATTAAACCAAAACAAGCTCATTTCTAAATGAACATATGGGCTTCCAATTAACCATTAATTAGTATAAGCCCATCATTCAATTATGGAATTCTAAAGCCTCCAAACTACTTCTTACTTAGCTTGATAATCTTCCTTAAAGCCAAGTGGGGAATCTTATTGGACTTTGATAATTCAAGCTCCAATAAGCCTAGAAATAATTCAATCTCATTGGAATTAATTCTAGCTTATTAACTAAATGTCATTCCACTAAAGACAATTAGTTGAACTCTTGAATTATTAAATATTATGAAAATATGTCCAATTGCAAACCCTATTTAGAACCTTATTATAGCCATCCGCACAACAAAGGGTAAAATTACCGTTTTGCCCTTATGTTGATTTTTCCTTCTAGATATCTCATTTTACTTTATATGGTGATTAACACATAAGATCTCATCTTAGTGTTAAGACTTGATGGGTAGCTAGTCCATCAAACTCTCGGCGCCATTTAATCACCAAATCTCCTTAAAATATCTGAAGAGATGATAACACTATAAACTCTTTATTTGAGTGAATGTTCACGATACATGTTTCAATTAATAATTCCAACATGCAGAACACTTTGGATTAATACCTGTAAAATCCATTCAAATCATATCAAGAATTATAATGAAACACATATGAGTTCACCACTCATCAAGATTGTGGTTCATAATAAGCGAATGCTTAAGTTGTATGTTTTAAGATTAAAGTAACTACCCACTTTATTCTTGAAAACATACTTGATTCAATTCATTTAATAGTGCCATTATCGATAGTCTACTACTATCATGATATGAAACTCATCATTCCTTTAAGTAAACTCATTTACTTATATGGAGATAAATCGCAACACTACGATGCAAACCATAATCAAACGACCAACTTGATTATTCAACTGTGAATCAATTAATTGATTCTAATAATATACATGTTTCCCATACATCTCTATGTATATGTATATTACTTACAAATGAATATTGGTACCTTATGACCAGATATATAATGCTCATAAAGATAAAACCAAACTCTTTGTTTTATTAATAATAAATATTTTCATCACAAAATCTAATCAAGAAGATAAAGTTACATGTAAATACACTTGCTTTCCAGGGCACTATATTTACATAACTCCAACACCAAGCTCCCTTGAAATCCAACACACATGCCCTGAGCATTCCCTCAAGTGCCCTAATGGTCCTCTCAGATTGACCATCTGTCTGAGGGTGAAATGTCGTACTAAAATGCAGCTTAGTACCTAAAGCTTCCTACAAGCTTCCCCAGAATCTCGAAGTAAACCGAGGATCTCTGTCAGAAACTATAGAATCTGGAATCCCATGCAATCTCATTACCTCATCAATGTACTTCTTTGCTAGCACATGTAACGAATCAGTCTGCTTGATTGCCAAAAAATGAGCTGACTTCGTCAACTAATCCACAATAACCCATATGGCATCATGCTTCCTACTGGTCTTGGGCAAACCCATCAGAAAATCCATGGTCACTCTTTGCCACTTCCACTCGTGAATGGACAATGGCCTTAACTTGCTCGAAGCGCTGGTGTTCACCATGACTTCACGACACACGAGACACTTATCGACATACTCTGCTACATCCTCTTCATGCCCTTCCACCAGAAATGCTCTCTCAAATCTTTGTACATCCTGGTACTACTTGGGTGCATGGCATAAGGCGCATTGTGTGCCTCATCCAAAATCTCATCCTTAACCTCCTTGCTATCTGGAATACAAAGTCTCCCACTCAATCTTTTTGGGCTTTAAGTTTTAAATACCATCTTGTCTAGATGCCATCCTATATTGTTTCATTATATATCTCATACATAATGAATGCATGGCAAGGCCTAGGGTTGGCAATTTTCTAAATGACATGCAATCACATAATATCACATATTACAAGCATTCATTTCTCCATTCATCACATGAACTAATAAAGCCACTTTTGATTGTCCATCCTAGAAACATAAAATAATTACAAGCCTTTTAGGCCCAAAATATGCTTCTTTATCTTGGATCTTCCGCTTGAACTCTTCGCTAACATGATCCGCCCATTTGGTAAACAAATGTAATGGCATTTATGAAATTAGAATTTTGTCATTTTGAAAATAAAATTCCAGCACTAGATTTTTAGAAAACCAAATCTTTGTTTGATAAAAATCCCAGCACTTGTTTTATTAAACCAAACTCATTTCATGAAAATTAAAAACAGCACTTAGTATTTTAGCAAAACCAAATTGGATTCTTTGAAACAAAAACCAGCACTTGTTTTCCAATCATAACTGAAATATGATTCATTGAAACAAAAATTCCAGCAACTTAGTTTTCACAAAACTTATGCCAAAACACAAAGGATACACCAAAATTTTACCTTTCCATTTCTTCAATCCATGGCTGCTCCTTCTTCATCATTACATCAATTTGTACATTACAAAATCAAATAAAATAGAAAAAAAAACCAAGGAGGAAACATGGTGATGATAGACCACCCTCCTTGTTACTGACCAAATGAAGAAATCTTACAAGATAAAATTTAACTTCTATGGACAACCAAAAGAGCAACATACACCATATATATTTCTATCACATAAAAATATGCAATATACATAAAAGATTGCCAACCCATGCATCCACCATATAGGAACCGAAATCATGCATGAAAAACCTACTCGATACCAATTGTTGGGTCGGAAAAGAAAGCATGCTTAGTATGGAGAAACGATAGATTTCAAAACTTTTAAGAAATCATCTTGCAGCGGAAGCAATATATCCAAATCAACATGCTAATCCATTCATGATATGGTATAAGGATAATAAAACCAAGAACAAGATAAAGGAATTACCGACTCTTCGCCATGACTTTAAATCCTCGTTATGCTTATCCTCTCCTTCTTATATCCAAATCCTTTGCCTTTGAGTCTTTTCCTTTAGCAATCTATCTTCTTCCTTATTGTGGTATCCTCAACCAATTAGATTTACCACTTGTTCTTCAAGGACAACTAGGTTAACAAAATCCTTTGGTGGGAAAGGAGAAGAAATATTTGGAGGAGATTTTCTTAGAAGAAGAAGAACCAAAATTGAAACTCTTTCAATTCTTTCACTTAGGAATTTCGGTTCTTCCTTGCATGAAAGGAGAGAATGTCTAAAAACCATGTAAGAACCCTTTCTTACATCTCAATTTCGAAATATGCATGAATGGAAAGAGTGAGAGGCGTCCAATGCATCACTTCTTTCATTAATCACTCATCAAATAGCCAATAAATGAGACTTACTTCATTTATCTTTAAAATGGCTATTTGAAAAGACCATAACCTATAATTGAATACCCATTTCGGTTTTGGCAAGAAGAAAGAAGGAAGCTGGTCCATCTAATGCACATCTTTCATCTTTAATCTAATGAATGAAAATAGGTTACATGCCAACATTAAAAGCCAACCATTAAACCATTTAATGGTAAGTTCATAACTCCATTTAATAATGATGAACCATAATAAAGACCATCTTTATTTAGTATTTTAATGTCAAATGTGTGGTTACACATCTAACCTAACACAATTTCGAAATTGCTTCTTCTCCATTTAAAAAAATTGTTTTAATATAATTAATCTAATCAATTACATTAAACCAAAACAAACCCATTTCTAAATGAACATATGGGCTTCCAATTAACCATTAATTAGTATAAGCCCATCATTCAATTATGGACTTCTAAAGCCTCCAAACTACTTCTTACTTAGCTTGATAACCTTCCTTAAAGCCAAGTGGAGAATCTTATTGGACTTTGATAATTCAAGCTCCAATAAGCCCAGAAATAATTCAATCTCATTGGAATTAATTCTAGCTTATTAATTAAATGTCATTCCACTAAAGACAATTAGTTGAACTCTTGAATTATTAAATATTATGAGAATATGTTCAATTGCAAACCCTATTTAGAATCTTATTATAGCCATCGGCACAACAAAGGGTAAAATTACCGTTTTGCCCTTATGTTGGTTTTTCCTTCTAGATCTCTCATTTTACTTTATATGGTGATTAACACATAAGATCTCATCTTAGTGTTAAGACTTGATGGGTAGCTAGTCCATCAAACTACCTGGCGCCATTTAATCACCAAATCTCCTTAAAACATCTGAAGAGATGATAACACTATAAACTCTTTATTTGAGTGAATATTCCCTGATACATGTTTCAATTAATAATTCCAACATGCAGACATTGGATTAATACCCTGTAAAAATTCATTCTGATCATATCAAGAATTATAATGAAACACATATGAGTTCACCACTCATTAAGATTGTGGTTCATAATAAGCGAATGCTTAAGTTGTATGTTTTAAGATTAAAGTAACGGCCCACTTTATTCTTGAAAACATACTTGATTCTAGATTCATTTAATAGTGCCATTATCGATAGTCTACTACTATCATGATATGAAACTCATCATTCCCTTTAAGTAAACTACTTTACTTATATGGAGATAAATCGCAACACTACAGTCTAAACCATAATCAAACGACCAACTTGATTATTCAACTGTGAAACAATTAATTCAGATTCTAATAATATACATGTTTCCCATACATCTTTATGTATATGTATATTACTTACAAATGAATCTTGGTACCTTATGACCAGATATATAATGCTCATACAAATAAAACCAAACTCTTTTATTTTATTAATAATAAATATTTTCATTACAAAACTGTAACTGAAGAAGATAAAGTTACATGTAAATACACTTGCTCTGCAGGGCACTATATTTACATAACTCCAACACCAAGCTCCCTTGAAATCCAACACACATGCCCTGAGTATTCCCTCAAGTGCCCTAATGGTCCTCTCAGATTGACCATCTGTCTGAGGGTGAAATGTCGTACTAAAATGCAGCTTAGTACCTAAAGCTTCCTGCAAGCTTCCCCAGAATCTCGAAGTAAACCGAGGATCCCTGTCAGAAACTATAGAATCTGGAATCCCATGCAATCTCACTACCTCATCAATGTACTTCTTTGCTAGCACATGTAACGAATCAGTCTGCTTGATTGCCAAAAAATGGGCTGACTTCGTCAACCGATCCACAATAACCCATATGGCATCATGCTTCCTACTGGTCTTGGGCAAATCCATCAGAAAATCCATGATCACTCTTTGCCACTTCCACTCAGGAATGGACAATGGCCTTAACTTGCCTGAAGGCGCCTGGTGTTCAGCCTTGACTTGCTGACACATGAGACACTTACTGACATACTCTGCTACATCCCTCTTCATGCCCTTCCACCAGAAATGCTCTCTCAAATCTCTGTACATCCTGGTACTACCTGGGTGCATGGCATAAGGCGCATTGTGTGCCTCATCCAAAATCTCATCCTTAACCTCCTTGCTATCTGGAATACAAAGTCTCCCACTCAATCTTTTTGGGCTTTAAGTTTTAAATACCATATTGTCTAGATGCAATTTATTATCCATCCTATATTGTTTCATTATATATCTCATACATAATGAATGCATGGCAAGGCCTAGGGTTGGCAATTTTCTAAATGACATGCAATCACATAATATCACATATTACAAGCATTCATTTCTCCATTCATCACATGAACTAATAAAGCCACTTTTGATTGTCCATCCTAGAAACATAAAATAATTACAAGCCTTTTAGGCCCAAAATATGATTCTTCATCTTGGATCTTCCGCTTCGAACTCTTCGCTAACATGATCCGGCCCATTCGGTAAACAAAATGTAATGGCATTTATGAAATTAGAATTTTGTCATTTTGAAAAATAAAATTCCAGCACTAGATTTTTAGAAAACCAAATCTTTATTTTGACAAAAAATTCCAGCACTTGTTTTATTAAAACCGAAACTCATTTCATGAAAATTAAAAACAGCACTTAGTATTTTAGCAAAACCGAAATTGGATTCTTTGAAACAAAAAACCAGTACTTGTTTTCCAATCATAACTGAAATATGATTCATTGAAACAAAATTTCCAGCAACTTAGTTTTCACAAAACTTATGCCAAAACACAAAAGGATACACCGAAAATTTTACCTTTCCATTTCTTCAATCCATGGATGCTCTTTCTTCATCATTACATCAATTTGTACATTACAAAATCAAATAAAATAGAAAAAAGAAACCAAGGAGGAAACATGGTGATGATAGACCACCCTCCTTGTTACAACCAAATGAAGAAATCTTACAAGATAAAATTTAACTTCTATGGACAACCAAAAGAGCAACATACACCATATATATTTCTATCACATAAAAATATGCAATATACATAAAAAGATTGCCAAACCATGCATCCACCATATAGGAACCGAAATCATGCATGAAAAAACCGGCTCTGATACCAATTGTTGGATCGGAAAAAGAAAGCATGCTTAGTATGGAGAAACGATAGATTTCAAAACTTTTTAAGAAATCATCTTGCAGCGGAAGCAATATATCCAAATCAACATGCTAATCCATTCATGATATGGTATAAGGATAACAAAACCAAGAACAAGATAAAAGGAATTACCGACTCCTTCGCTACAGCTTTAAATCCTCATTGCTATCCTCTCCTTCTTATATCCAAATCCTTTGCCTTTGAGTCTTTTCCTTTAGCAATCTATCTTCTTCCTTGTTGTGGTATCCTCAACCAATTAGATTTACCACTTGTTCTTCAAGGACAACTAGGTTAACAAAATCCTTTGGTGGGAAAGGAGAAGAAATATTTGGAGGAGATTTTCTTAGAAGAGGAAGAACCAAAATTGAAACTCTTTCAATTCTTTCACTTAAGAATTTCGGTTCTTCCTTGCATGAAAGGAGAGAATGTCTAAAAACCATGCAAGAACTCTTTCTTACATCTCAATTTCGAAATATGCATGAATGGAAAGAGTGAGAGGCATCCAATGCATCACTTCTTTCATTAATCACTGATCAAATAGCCAATAAATGAGACTTACTTCATTTATCTTTAAAATGGCTATTTGAAAAGACCATAACCTATAATTGAATACCCATTTCGGTTTTGGCAAGAAGAAAGAAGGAAGCTGGTCCATCTAATGCACATCTTTCATCTTTAATCTAATGAATGAAAATAGGTTACATGCCAACATTAAAAGCCAACCATTAAACCATTTAATGGTAAGTTCATAACTCCATTTAATAATGATGAACCATAATAAATACCATCTTTATTTAGTATTTTAATGTCAAATGTGTGGTTACACATCTAACCTAACACAATTTTGAAATTGCTTCTTCTCCATTTAAAAAAAATTGTTTTAATATAATTAATCTAATCAATTACATTAAACCAAAACAAGCCCATTTCTAAATGAACATATGGGCTTCCAATTAACCATTAATTAGTATAAGCCCATCATTCAATTATGGACTTCTAAAGCCTCCAAACTACTTCTTACTTAGCTTGATAACCTTCCTTAAAGCCAAGTGGGGAATCTTATTGGACTTTGATAATTCAAGCTCCAATAGGCCGAAAATAATTCAATCTCATTGGAATTAATTCTAGCTTATTAACTAAATGTCATTCCACTAAAACAATTAGTTGAACTCTTGAATTATTAAATATTATGAGAATATGTCCAATTGCAAACCCTATTTAGAATCTTATTATAGCCATCCGCACAAAAAGGGTAAAATTACCGTTTTGCCCTTATGTTGGTTTTTCCTTCTAGATCTCTCATTTTACTTTATATGGTGATTAGCACATAAGATCTCATCTTAGTGTTAAGACTTGATGGGTAGCTAGTCCATCAAACTACTGGCGCCATTTAATAACCAAATCTTCTTAAAACATCTAAGAGATGATAACACTATAAACTCTTTATTTGAGTGAATGTTCTCGATACATGTTTCAATTAATAATTCCAACATGCAGACATTGGATTAATACCTGTAAAAATCCATTCCGATCATATCAAAATTATAATGAAACACATATGAGTTCACCACTCATCAAGATTGTGGTTCATAATAGCGAATGCTTAAGTTGTATGTTTTAAGATTAAAGTAACGCCCACTTTATTCTTGAAAACATACTTGATTCAATTCATTTAATAGTGCCATTATCGATAGTCTACTACTATCATGATATGAAACTCATCATTCCTTTAAGTAAACTCCTTTACTTATATGGAGATAAATCGCAACACTACGCCTCTAAACCATAATCAAACGACCAACTTGATTATTCAATGTGAATCAATTAATTGATTCTAATAATATACATGTTTCCATACATCTTTATGTATATGTATATTACTTACAAATGAATCTTGGTACCTTATGACCAGATATATAATGCTCATACAGATAAAACCAAACTCTTTTGTTTTATTAATAATAAATATTTTCATTACAAAGCGAATCGAAGAAGATAAAGTTACATGTAAATACACTTGCTTTCCGTGGCACTATATTTACATAACTCCAACACCAAGCTCCTTGAAATCCAACACACGTGCCCGAGCATTCCCTCAAGTGCCCTAATGGTCCTCTCAGTTGACCATCCGTGCGAGGTGAAATGTCGTACTAAAATGCAGCTTAGTACCTAAAGCTTCCCGTAAGCTTCCCGAATCTCGAAGTAAACCGAGGATCCTCAGCCGAAACTATAGAATCTGGAATCCCATGCAATCTCACTACCTCATCAATGTACTTCTTTCTTAGCACATATAACTAATCACCGCTTGATTGCGGAAAATGGGTGACTTCGTCAACCGATCCACATAACCCATATGGCATCATGCTTCCCTCTCGATCTTGGGCAAACCCATCGAAAAATCCATGGTCACTCTTTGCCACTTCCACTCAGAATGGACAATGGCCTTAACTTGCTGAAGGCGCTGGTATTCACCTTGACTTGGACGACACTAGACACTTACTGACATACTCTGCTACATCCCTCTTCATGCCCTTCCACCAGAAATACTCTCTCAAATCTCTGTACATCCTGGTACTACCTGGGTGCATGGCATAAGGTGCATTGTGTGCCTCATCCAAAATCTCATCCTTAACCTCCTTGCTATCTGGAATACAAAGTCTTCCACTCAATCTTTTTGGGCTTTAAGTTTTAAATACCATCTTGTCTAGATGCAATTTATTATCCATCCTATATTGTTTCATTATATATCTCATACATAATGAATGCATGGCAAGGCCTAGGGTTGGCAATTTTCTAAATGACATGCAATCACATAATATCACATATTACAAGCATTCATTTCTCCATTCATCACATGAACTAATAAAGCCACTTTTGATTGTCCATCCTAGAAACATAAAATAATTACAAGCCTTTTAGGCCCAAATATGCTTCTTCATCTTGGATCTTCCGCTTGAACTCTTCGCTAACATGATCCGCCCATTCGTAAACAAAATGTAATGGCATTTATGAAATTAGAATTTTGTCATTTTGAAAAATAAAATTCCAGCACTAGATTTTTAGAAAACCAAATCTTTATTTTGACAAAAAAATCCCAGCACTTGTTTTATTAAAACCGAAACTCATTTCATGAAAATTAAAAAACAGCACTTAGTATTTTAGCAAAACCGAAATTGGATTCTTTGAAACAAAAAACCAGTACTTGTTTTCCAATCATAACTGAAATATGATTCATTGAAACAAAATTTCCAGCAACTTAGTTTTCACAAAACTTATGCCAAAATACAAAAGGATACACCGAAAATTTTACCTTTCCATTTCTTCAATCCATGGCTGCTCCTTCTTCATCATTACATCAATTTGTACATTACAAAATCAAATAAAATAGAAAAAAGAAACCAAGGAGGAAACATGGTGATGATAGACCACCCTCCTTGTTACAACCAAATGAAGAAATCTTACAAGATAAAATTTAACTTCTATGGACAACCAAAAGAGCAACATACACCATATATATTTCTATCACATAAAAATATGCAATATACATAAAAATATTGCCAACCCATGTATCCACCATATAGGAACCGAAATCATGCATGAAAAAATCGGCTCTGATACCAATTGTTGGATCGGAAAAAGAAAGCATGCTTAGTATGGAGAAACAATAGATTTCAAAACTTTTTAAGAAATCATCTTGCAGCGAAAGCAATATATCCAAATCAACATGCTAATCCATTCATGATATGGTATAAGGATAATAAAACCAAGAACAAGATAAAAGGAATTACCGACTCCTTCGCTACAGCTTTAAATCCTCGTTGCGCTATCATCTCCTTCTTATATCCAAATCCTTTGTCTTTGAGTCTTTTCCTTTAGCAATCTATCTTCTTCCTTGTTATGATATCCTCAACCAATTAGATTTACCACTTATTCTTCAAGGACAACTAGGTTAACAAAATCCTTTGGTGAGAAAAGAGAAGAAATATTTGGAGGAGATTTTCTTAGAAGAAGAAGAACCAAAATTGAAACTCTTTCAATTCTTTCACTTAGGAATTTCGGTTCTTCCTTGTATGAAAGGAGAGAATGTCTAAAAACCATGCAAGAACCCTTTCTTACATCTCAATTTTGAAATATGCATGAATGGAAAGAGTGAGAGGCATCCAATGCATCACTTCTTTCATTAATCACTCATCAAATAGCCAATAAATGAGACTTACTTCATTTATCTTTAAAATGGCTATTTGAAAAGACCATAACCTATAATTGAATACCCATTTCGGTTTTGGCAAGAAGAAAGAAGGAAGATGGTCCATCTAATGCACATCTTTCATCTTTAATCTAATGAATGCAAATAGGTTACATGCCAACATTAAAAGCCAACCATTAAACCATTTAATGGTAAGTTCATAACTCCATTTAATAATGATGAACCATAATAAATACCATCTTTATTTAGTATTTTAATGTGAAATGTGTGGTTACACATCTAATCTAACACAATTTCGAAATTGCTTCTTCTCCATTTAAAAAAAATTGTTTTAATATAATTAATCTAATCAATTACATTAAACCAAAACAAGCCCATTTCTAAATGAACATATGGGCTTCCAATTAACCATTAATTAGTATAAGCCCATCATTCAATTATGGACTTCTAAAGCCTCCAAACTACTTCTTACTTAGTTTGATAACCTTCCTTAAAGCCAAGTGGAGAATCTAATTGGACTTTGATAATTCAAGCTCCAATAAGCCCAGAAATAATTCAATCTCATTGGAATTAATTCTAGCTTATTAACTAAATGTCATTCCACTAAAGACAATTAGTTGAACTCTTGAATTATTAAATATTATGAGAATATGTCCAATTGCAAACCCTATTTAGAACCTTATTATAGCCATCCGCACAACAAAGGGTAAAATTACCGTTTTGCCCTTATGTTGGTTTTTTCTTCTAGATCTCTCATTTTACTTTATATGGTGATTAACACATAAGATCTCATCTTAATGTTAAGACTTGATAGGTAGCTAGTCCATCAAACTACTGGCGCCAGTTTAATCACCAAATCTCCTTAAAACATCTAGAAGAGATGATAATACTATAAACTCTTTATTTGAGTGAATGTTCCCTGATACATGTTTCAAATAATAATTCCAACATGCAGACACTGAATTAATACCTGTAAAAATCCATTCCGATCATATCAAGAATTATAATGAAACACATATGAGTTTACCACTCATCAAGATTGTGGTTCATAATAAGCGAATGCTTAAGTTGTATGTTTTAAGATTAAAGTAACGGCCCACTTTATTCTTGAAAATATACTTGATTCCAAATTCATTTAATAGTGCCATTATCGATAGTCTACTACTATCATGATATGAAACTCATCATTCCCTTTAAGTAAACTCCTTTACTTATATGGAGATAAATCGCAACACTACGCCTAAACCATAATCAAACGACCAACTTGATTATTCAACTGTGAATCAATTAATTGATTCTAATAATATACATGTTTCTCATACATCTCTTTGTATATGTATATTACTTACAAATGAATCTTGGTACCTTATGACCAGATATATAATGCTCATACATGATAAAACCAAACTCTTTTGTTTTATTAATAATAAATATTTTCATTACAAAATCAGAATCAAGAAGATAAAGTTACATGTAAATACACTTGCTTTCCAAGGCACTATATTTACATAACTCTAACAATGCTTTGATAAAGTCTTCACCGCATAGCAAGCTTAATAAAAAATCAACAAAATACATTTTTGTTGGTTATAGTCCACAATCCAAAGCATACCAAGTTACCTGATCTGGTGAGTGAAAAAGTAATCATATGCAGGGATGTTGTCTTTAATGAAGAAGACATCTGGAATTGGAGCAATTGCAAAGAATATTCAATTGTCCATGTTCTAGAAAATGAAGTAAAACTTTTAAACAAACAACTCTAGGAGGTAGCAGCTCCCCAACCAATGATTCATCTCCTTCTAGTCCTTTAAGAAGCAATCATTCCATACTAACAAATAACCCCTCTTTAGGTCTACTGAAACACAGATATCAATTATAATTGAAGTTGATAAAGGATAAGCCTTGTCTCGTTGTCGAGTTAGAAGATGGCCTATTTGGATGGAAGGTTATGAGATTACTAATTTTCCTTTGTTTTCAAATTCTGGTCCTATAATCTTTAAAAATGCAATCAAAGAAAAAAAGTGAAAAAAACCCAATGGAAGCTCAAATTGATGCAATTAAAAAAAATCAAACGTAAGAATTAGTTAATCTACCAAAAGGCAAAAATGTTATTATGCTAAAAAGGGTGTATCGAGCAAAGTATAATGTTGATAATTCAATACACAAGCACAAGGCACGTTTGACTACAAAAGGATTCTCACAACCTAAAGGTATTGATTTTGAAGAAACATTCTCGTTGGTAGCTATCTTTGAAATTGTAACAACTTTCTTTGTTGGGCCCCGATCCGCTTTAAGCGTTTTTGATTTATTTTGAGATTAATTAGAATAATTTGAGACTTAGTGTTTAATTTATAGAATTTAGTAAAAATTAGATTTTAATAAGTTGTCAGAATTAAAAGAGAATAAGTTAGTGTAGGATTAAATTAGGAAGTTGTTTAGGTTTTAAGGCCTTAAGTTTATCAAGGTGGGCTTTTAGCCCATATTACTTGAAATTAGATGAGAAAGAAAGAATTAAAAATGAAAAAAAAAAAAGAAAGGAGGCAAGTGAGAGTCGTATGAATGGGAGAAGGAAATGAAAATGGTTTGTATATGGTGTTTTAAGTGAAACTACAACGTTTTAGTATGGGTTTTAAGTGAGAAAGAGTTAGTTCTTTAGGCTTTTATCTACAAACTTCCGAAACTTTAAGAAGGAAGAGAGTTTTCGTAAATTATAGAGAGAGAGACTTTCGAAACTTAGAAAGAAAAGAGAGGAGTTTTCGGTGGAAGAAGAAGAAGAAGAAGAAGAAGAAGGGAAGTAAGGGATTTAGTTTTGTTTGCTTGGAAAGGAGAGGGTTAAGAGTTTTATGCAAGAGGAAAGTGAAAGGAAGAGTTAAATCTCCTTATAGAAACAAAGAGAATTTCGTGGGTTTTGTCCTAAGGTAAGGATTTTCGAATTCCTTTGAGTTATTTGGTTAGGTTTTAGTTTAAAGAGCTTAGAAAGGTTATGGGTAAGTTAGATAAGTTAAATTCTATACTTTCGTATCCTTAAAATCGTCGATTCGATATCCTATGTTCTTATGGGATAATCATGTTAATGAAGGTGATTTGAGGCATTCGGAGGTAGAAGCAAGACCTTTGGATCACCATGAAGTTAAAGGAATTTAAGGTGGGTAATTCCTTAATAATTGAGTTGATAAGTATATTACCGTCTTTATAATAAATTGAATTAAGATGTAAATGACTTAGAAATTTGTAAAATTATGCTTGATGATGTATTGAATTTGTATGTGATAATTACGTGTATAAAGTTATGTTGGAATGGTTGGTTCATTGAGTTATTAAGTGAAAATAATAAGAAATTGTGATTTCGGAAAAAGATCGTTGTTTTGGCAATTTATGTGAAAGTAAATTTGTGAATGCCAAGAGAGGCAATTGTTTTTGAATTGTGTGAACTATATGTTTTCTTTGGGTTTGTGGTGGTCGGTTTGAGTCGTGCACTGCGCTATTATAAACTTCTCCCTTTTGCCCGCTAGTGGCCGTGGAGTTCCCTTAGGACTCTATTCGTCACGACAACACATGACCGCATCGCGAAATGTGTCGTTCGCCTGCTTCAGTCCACCAACCATTTTGTTGTGAATTTGTAGTTGGCTAGGTTGTCTTCGTGATATGTTGAATTTGTAAATTGTTGAATAGTAATTCGATGTAAATGGTTGTAAAATGAAATGACTTTTAATAAATGTGATATTGTTTGAAAAAATGATGAATAACGGTTTCGCTTATTGCTCGTTATTAAGTTATTACCACGGAGCCGTCGAGTTCACCCTCCGCTTCCCTCCACAGGTGTCGGCGAGAAACGAGTCACCGATCGGGATTGAGGCAACTCCGTCGCGCTTTACTTTTGAAGTTGTATTTGAAGTTATGTTTTGAGAAAATAGGCTTTAGGTTGCATTTTGGACTTTTATGTGATGTTTACTATTTTGATGTAATCGGGTCAAAATGTCCTCTAAAGCCTTGTATGAACTTAATTCCACCTATGTGTAAGATTTTGGATTTGAAAATGTACCTTGTGTTGTTTCTTGTAAAAGTATTGTTGTATGGTTGAGAATGATAAAAGAAAAGAATGGGATTGTAAGATCTTATGGATTGGAAATGCTTGATGATTTAAGAAATATGTAGAAGCCTAGGGTGTGTTGTTGCCTTGAGATATTGAGTTTTATGCAGGTTGTGTATTTGGTTGAAAATTTGGGATAGATGTAAATTAGGGAGGTGCTGTCCAATTTTCCAGAAATTGGGCAGCAACTTCCATCCAATTTAGAGTGGTTTAGAGCTTGAATTTGTTTGAACGGTCTTCTTGAAGAATGTAGAGAATGAATTGAGCTTTCCAACGACATGTAATATGTCTCAATTGGACTTAGAATGAAAGAGTTATGAGAATGGAAAGGCTTCAGCTGCTATTAGAAACACTGAACTTTTGCAGCAACTTTGGAAGACTTTTTCACCCTCTTAGAGGCTGATCTAGTTTTTGCTCTCTTCAGGAGAAATGTAGATTATCCTTCTACCTTTAAAATGAGATATGTTTTGCAGTTATTGGGATTAGTAATCAAAAGTTATGAGCTTTGGAAGTTGACAGTTACTGTTCACATAAGCAAAGTTACTGTTCCATTGGTTAGATTTTAGACTGAAAGTTCACGTAGGTTTTTACCCTCTTTAATGATTGAATTAATCTTAGCATCCTTCATAAGACTTGTAGAGTATCTTTTTATCTTTTCAACGGGGTAAAATGCACCATTTTTAGACTTGGGTGCTAAAAGATATGAATTTCCAAAGTTTAGGCTATGTGTAGGAAAATGTGTTTTGGCTGAAACTTTAAAACCAATTATGATCATATTAATGGCTCAATTAGTTTATAAGTCCTTCTAGGAAGCTATAGAGTTCCCTTTTACCTTTCTTTTGTCACTGATTTCACAAAATTTCGGGTTCGGGGTGAAAAATTATAAGATTGCAAAGTTGAGAGTTTATTCAGTTTTTTTTAAAAAAGTTTGATGTTACTGCGGCGCCTCACTAGGGCGAAGGCTCATCTCAGCGGGCGGGCGCCCGGCGTGCGCCTCGCTAGGCGACAGGTCGCCTAGCTGGGCGGGCGCCTGCGCCCTCACTAGGCGACGCCTGCCTAGCGAGGCGGGCCTCGCCTCATGAGTGGCGTCGGGCGCGCCTGCCCGCGCGCCTCCGACGCCGTTTTGGGTGATTTTCCATTTTCTTTTCCAATTTTCCTCTCTATCACTCTTTTGCTTATAAATTCCCCTTTTGACCTCCGATTTGCACGATTTTTGAATCATAAGTTTGAAAAAAATAAAAAATAAAATAGACGTTTTTTTGTAAAATGAGAGTTTCGGGTTTTAGTGGGAAATTACGGATAAGATTATGTGACAGATTTGGATATAAATCCGTTTTTGGGCGATTTCGTGATCTATAAAGATCGGATTGAGGCGATTTCTGATTCTGTGTAATCGAGAGGTATGGAATTTTATTCTAGCTGAGAATTTAGATTTAGTTATGGGCCCTAGGCGGATTAATTTTTATTGGATGAAAATTAGAGCAATATTAGTAAATTTTGTTCGGATGACGTTAAATTCAGTTCAATTTGAGGTTTCTCCACTGGTGAGGAATCCCTCCCTTGTGAGATGCGCGTCCAGATGTCACGTAGGACGTCGGACACGCGACTCTCCGAGGAGGGGTTTCAACATTCTTAAACTTAGCTACCTAACTTAGCTGGCTGTGTATCAATTTGATGTTAAATATGTCTTTTTGAATGATGAGCTAGAAGAAGAAGTTTATTTGGTTAATATGAAGGCTTCATTGTTAAACTTAATGAAAGTAAGGTGCATTAAGTTTAAAAGGCCTTATATGGCCTAATATAAGCCCCACGAGCATGATAGAATAAAATTGATTCCTATGTTTAAAAATGTATTCGAAAGGAGCAAAATGAATCAACTCTTTATGTAAAAATCAAGGTAAACATGATTTTTTGGTGGTATGTCTCTATGTTAATAACATGATTTGTATAGAATTTAGCAAGTATTGTTATTGAATTTAATTCTTTCATAATGAAAAAATTGAGATGTTTAAATTAGGTTTGTTGAATCATTTTTTTGGAATTGAAGTGAATCAAAATAAACATGGAATTTTTATTTCTCTAAGAAAAAGATTGATCCTACACCTTTGAATGTGAATGAGAATCTTTTTATTAATGGTGGTTTTGGTTTGGCAAATCGATGATATTTTAGAAGCATAGTTTGTGGCTTAAATTATTTATGTCATACAAGGCTTGGTATAACTTTTTGTAAGTGTGATGTTAACATTTATGCAAAGTCCATCAAAACATCACCTTGGAGTAGCCAAAAGGATCATACGATATGTTACATGAACCAAAGATTGTGGTATTTGGTACACTAAAGTCGCAAATTTCAAATTGGTTAGTTTTTGTGACAGTGATTGACAGGTTGCTTAGATGATAGAAAAAGCACTTCTAGGAATGTGTTTCTCTTGGTTTAGTTGTTGTTTGTGATCAGTATGTTAAACAGTTTAGCTAAGAAGATTATTAGATGATTTCCTTTAAGAGTAATTGAATGCAACAAAGATCTTTTTTTACAATAAGGCAACAACTGCAATGACAAAAACTCTAGCCTTTCCTAACATAACAAAGCACATTGAAATCTACTATCATTTCATTTGTGATTTAGTAAAAAAAGAAACTTTTCACCTTGAAGTACTATGGAACAAATGAGTGAGTCGTCGATATCCATACAAAGTCCCTACCACATGCCAAGCATGAATATTTCATATTGAAGATAGGAGTTACAAGCTCTGAAGCCAAGAGGAGTGATGGATAACCCTTCAAGTTTAATGGACAGATTTGTTTCCTATTTTTAAACTTTAGTAGGATTAGTAATATGCTAATTGTTGTTAAATTTTCTTAATCAAAATTAGCATGTGTTAATGGGATATTTTTGCTAGTAATTTATACGTAGTGGGTCATGTTCAATTTTCACTTTCTTTAGGCTTCTTTTTTTGGTCAAAGTTATTTTGTGTAAGCCTCTATAAACATATATAGGCCCTAGTTTTCCTTTTTTGCTGAAATGAATCATCACCATTCAATTTCCAAGTTTCCAATAAAAGCTCTTGCCTTGGTCCTCTCTTCACTTTCCAACAAACATTTATTGCTATTAACATGTTATTACTGTGGTTGAACGAGGACTAACATTTGAAGGAGTTGTGTTGCTTTTTATTTTCGTCAACATGATTTTTTAACTTCATGCAACAAACACTTTGGTGATTATATATTTGAAATGGACTAATCCTTGTCAATCATATCGGTAAAATATTAATTTTATAAATAAGTTTGTTCAATATTTAGCTTTTATGTTGTAACATTGTATATTATGATTGATAAGATTATATAATTATTTATTTCACATAAATTAATTGTAATAAGTTGTAATATAACGTGAACTTTTTGTTTTATTTTATTTAAATAGATCAATGTATAACTTAACACTTATAATAAATATAGTACGATTATATTTGATATTGTACTTATAATTTTAAAATAATTTACCCTAAATTTACACAAGGATTAGTCCAATGATTTTGGGATTTACTAAGAGAGCAGACAATTGAATCTCGAGGTTCCTTGTATTACTGCCACTTTTCTTTCTCTTGTCCTTTTCTCGGCAGCAACTTCCATTTGAGAAAATTCTTATCAAATAGATAAGAAAATGCATCCTCTGCCCTCAGCCAACCAAAATTTTATTCCATATCATGTTTAGAATTATACATCCCTTTTGAACAGAATATATATATATATAATGAGAATAATTTATTTAAAGACAATACATTATAAATTAGATAATTAAGATAGTAGCTACTGTGAATAATTCACCTCTATGAATTTATTAAAATATTTAAAAATCATGTTAAATTTAAAGAACTCTTTTCCTAAAGAAAATAGAAAATTGTCTATAAACAGAACTCTCTTGGAAAAGAGACGTGCAATGAATTGCAAACTTGATGGCAAGTTTTGCCTGCAAGTGTCTATCTAAATTAAAGAGTCCAAGGATGCCGGCAAATTGTGCGACGTAAATTCACTAGGAGGCACCAGCGACTACTGTAACCCCACGCACACTATATCCATACCACAAGCTGGATTCTCAATCAATTCTACCTGTTAGCCACACAACATTTTCGTAAACACACAAACTCTCAAACACAACATTAGCCCTTTGCATTCACTCACTTTCCAAGCCATCCCAATGTGTATCTTACACCAACACAAGTACCTTGCAAGGCCTCCAGGCCATGTCCCCGGGGGCTACGGCCACCGTCCTGTGACATGCTCAGTCATCACCACCAACAATACTAAACTCAAACCAACCCAATTAACCATTCATCAAAGGCTTCAAGATCCACCAACATTAGTCATTTCAACATCACCACCTGTGTTCAATGATCCCTCCTTGCAATCGACATGGGTTCACCGTGCTTGGATTGCCGCTGGTTGCGCGACTGTGCTTGTTTCCCTAGCCAAGGCCATTGTTGGTGCAGCTGCTTCGCATAATCTGTTGGAGCCTATGTTGACAGGCTATATTGGCTACATTTTGGCTGACCTTGCCTCTGGAGTCTACCATTGGGGTATTGACAACTATGGTGATGAATCAACACCAATTTTTGGTAGTCAAATTGAAGCATTCCAAGGTCACCATAGGTGGCCTTGGATTATCACTAGGCGTCAATTTGCCAACAACGTGCATGCTCTGGCTCGTGCAGTAACATTCTTTGTGCTTCCTATAGACCTCGCTTACAATGACCCTGTTTTGCATGGCTTTGTTGGGATGTGCTCTGGTTGTATTATGTTCAGCCAACAATTCCATGCTTGGGCTCATTCGACTAAGAGCAAGTTGCCACCGCTGGTGGTGGAGCTCCAGGATGTCGGGTTGCTGGTTTCTCGGTCACAACACGCCATCATCGGCCACCTTATAACAACAACTATTGCATAGTAAGTGGTGTTTGGAATCAATTCTTGGATCAAAATAGGATATTTGAGGCTCTGGAGATGGTCATATACTTCAATCTTGGGGTAAGACCTAGATCCTGGTGTGAGCCTACCAGTGGATGGACAGAGGACGTCGAGACGCAATCTCAAGTCACACTCCAATAATGCGTTTCTTTTCTTTTTCGTTTCTCCGTGTTCTCTTTCCTAGCAGGCATGTACTTCATTCAACTTCCAGAAAAGTCGCAATAACAATGGGATTGTCTGCGAAATTCTCATTTCTAATGCAAATACTATACAAGATTGTTTTCACGATCTTTAGGTTATAATAATTTATCTGTCGTGGTTGTTATTAGGAACTATACTGTGCAATCCCAATAGCAGCCATGAAATGAAATGCATTTTTACACTTCATGGTTGGTGCAACTGATACAAAATGATGAAGACACTCTATACATCAGCCCCTCCTGATGAGATGGAAGATACACAAGGAACCAGTAGCGGCGTTTCCCATCCCTGTGGCCATCATCAATCATTGCAAGCCCTTCCTATATAGCCAGGAGAAACCATGAGCCCACAAAACCTGTAGTTCAAGATCTAGGAAAGCGAGCAAAAGGGCAAAACATGAAAAATCTGGCAGTAATGCAAAGTCTTACTTCCAACAAAGTATCAAGGGCATCAATAGTACGGCCAGATCCCCATAATAATTGTCTCTCTACCTCATCAACAGTGACAAAACCTCGAGCCTGACAAAAAGCAAGAAATTATATGTGATGTCAATGATTTACTCCATTTCAGGTGGTAAAGATTCAGTTAAGAAATTTACAAACCTGTGCCAGCTCCAAGATTGCATTATGGTCTTTGTTTAACTCAGTTGGAACAGATCGAACAAGCTTTCGCTTTCCAACAGAAATCACCTCAAAACCACTACCCAAAATCTGAGAATTTCACACCATTAGATATGAATGATTATTGCTTCCAAATTTCACAAAATTAAACATAGGTATCTCGGTCCAAACTACCGCGAAGGAAATATGATGGGCGTTAGCAAGTAATTAAAAGAAATGGTACGGAAGTAAATAAAAGAACTCATACTTTCTTACAATAACAATTGAGTTTCTGAACTGACTTGTTAACAGATACAAATGTTTGCGGTTTCAGTTTACAGAAGATAACAGAAATATGACCAAATACAAACATCAGTAACTCAAATAGTTATGTAGGTAACAATGGATTCCCATTAGCTCTTAATCACAAACCTTAAGCTTACTTATAGCACGTAAGCAATCGTCTTCCGATACAGCTTCACGATCACTCCTTCGCTTCTGACGGAGCAATGTGCAGAGTTCCTCCAAGTTGATCAAACCTCCATTATGTGATCTTGTTGCCAAGCATATCTCAACAATTTGTATTCCTTCCAAGCCAAGTAAATAGATCAGTACAAACATCCTGATCATATCATGTCGGAAGTACTTCTATAATAAGGAAAAGTCAGAAAATAGTTACATGGTCTCGAAAGTTACAAAGTTGAACGTAAAATATTCATATAAACTTTTCTATCTTGGAAATTGATTAAACCCACATAGATAAAAATATAGATTTTAAGAAGAAAGCCTATTCAGTTAGGACCAAGGGATCTTTTATCATATTGCAGTTAAGGATGCCAAAAGCATAAGCATTTGTGCCCCAAAATCATCAATACAAATTCAATTGGACTATTCATTCGGACAAATTACTTCAAGAACTTGTAAGGTGACAAATATTATTAACAGGCATTCACTCATTTCATTGTAAGAATCAGGAGTGCACAAAACTGTCTTGTTTTAGAACCAAGATAAGAATGAGACGGTAAAGTAACATATAACGAATCATTCATCACCCCAGAGAGTCACCACCCAAACAACATAAGTAAGTCATCGAAAATGTACCAAGTTCATAATAGAAGTCACCAATCCCTAGCAGCTCTGCCCAAAAACCCTTATTTGAGGCCAAGGGATCCACTCCAACTTTAGCACACATTTCATGGAACTGTGCCCTGAAAGTTGGGTTCTTTCGAATGTCATTCTGTAACATTTAAAATAGAATCAGTTACGTCATCAGAGTCAGGAAGTCATAAATCACATAATTCAAATTCCAAAATTCATAAAAAAAATTATATTTGGCAAGTGGCACAGACTACAACCCTTCTTAACGCAACCCAGAAACCTCAATCTAAACCTGAAAAAACTTACAATAATTTAAGACACCCAGTAAGCAAGCGGGATTACCCAGCACGAAAAGCACACACTTAAGATATCTGTAAGTAGAAACTGGGTTCTGGTGGTCTAAATTCTAAAAGGATCAATAAAGCACCAAAAGTATATCTTTTCAACCCAGACTGAGCTAAACGATCCTCAAGTCTTAAAATTCGTAAAAAACAAAACCATTAAATGCATAATTGTGTGGGCAAATGGGCATGACCTTGTGTTTGCGAGCGAATTCTTCGAGCTGGGACCGAAACGTGGCAAGCTGTTCCTTCATGAGATCGGTTCTCACTTTCGCTACATTTTCTCCAAGCAACCGATATTGATCCTTTTAACAAAAATCAATAAATGGGAAAACGAATCAATCAAAGAACATTAGGACATAATCAAAAGAAATGTTCAAGAAGGAACAAACCCTTGTAGCAGCAGCTGTCTGTAAACCTCCAATTCCAGGTCTCCTTCTCATTATTCTTCTTTACCGACAAGAGATTGCTACTTTTGTGTTTTGTTCTTTTGTCGATCGTGTTGTGAAACAAAGCGTCTCCTGTTAACCCAAGACCCGGGGGTAACTCACTTTGATATTCCAAAAAAGGATCTGAAACACGAAGGATAAATTGCTTGCATTCAGAATCATGTACTTTCTGTGTTCTTAAAGTTTTAAATTACCGCTCCTTTTTATAATTTATAGAACCCACACTTTTTGTAAGCATCTTATTTTGTAGTTTTATAAAAATTAAGATTACAATCCTGTAATTTAAAAATATCTGCATACTATTAACTAATTTTCTTTAAAATAAATTTGATTTTGATAGAAAGCAAGTTTTATTATTATCAAGGAATAACAATTCTAAGCGCAAATTGAAATTATACAAAATTTTTAACTACAACAAAATTAAAGGATTATTACCTTAATTTTCCAAATAAACAAAAATTTAGACACACCTTTTACTCATCATCTCCTCTCCTCTCTGTGTACTATTGTTTCTCAACTCTATTGTCGCTGGTCGCCTTCGGTTATCTGGGCCCTCTAGTCTCAACAATCGTGGTAGACGGCCTAAACTCCAAAGGTCGACCTTACGCCTACGCTAAGTCCAGCCCAATCGAGATTTCTCGACCCATTAATGGAGAGAGTCTCCCATGCAAACACGTAAAGACCTAAACCTCATTGTTACTTCAGATATAAGGTATAACGTTGTCGTAATAGAGTGCGAATCACAAATCTAGCTTTTCTGCGCATTGATCAACCTCACCTTCACAAAATATCGAGTTGAGCGTCGGAGGGGTTAATCGAGACACAACCCCGACGTGTCTTCCTTGTTTTGCGTATCCCGACGCTGAAGCTAACGTAGCGCAAGATTACATGGAGCATAACGGTAATATTCGATTCAAATAGAATCCGTGAGAACCAATTAGGCGCCCACCGTGGGGCTCGACTTCCTGACACCACGTCCAGAAATATACAGATCGGTCGGTGCGACGATGAACCTCGATATAGCCATCGTCATGGCTCAGCGATGCAACGATAGGTTTAGTTCTACTGCGACTTTGCCGCTTGCACCGCATGTTTCCCACACGGAATCCTCAAATCCTAACGATCAACCACAGCCTCAAACCTTGGAACAAGAAGAACAGAGCATAGCTTTGGAGGATAACGCTACGCTCAATACTCGCCCGAATATCCAACACCGACTGGGTGCGGATCCTCTTCCGGCTGTACACACTACCTCGACGAAAAACAGATCGAGAAGCGGTGATCTGTTGATCCGTCAAATTTTGATCCTCAACCAAAGACAACAACCTTCTGCATGACAAGCCACCCAACAAACCAGTATGACGACTGATCACCGCCCGGCCGAAGACCTAGAGAAAATTGTGAATGATCGAATTAACGCGGCTATGAAGCTTAGTCAGATCGCCTCGACAAAGACAAGACTCTCCTTTCACTCCGAAATCTCGGATAGCCTCCGCACCCTGCACCAAAATACCAACCCTAAAAATATATTGAAAAGACCAACCCCTGGATTACCTACAAGACTTCCAAATTCACGATGAATCTACATTGTGTTCGGACGCTATCCAATGTAAGGCTTTCAGACGGCCTTCCAAGAGGGAGCTCGGCGATGGTTCAACAAATTGCCCAGATCACATGCTTCAAGATTTCGAGTTATTATTCTGAACGGTTCACCACCGATGAAGTGGCCACGAAGACACTTTGAGGTGATGCAACTTACCCAAGGGAGGAATGAAAGTCTGCGGGAGTTCATTACCCGGTTTAATAACGAAGCCGTCGAGGTCTCCGACCTCACTTGCTCGTCCGTGCTGGCCGCCCTTATGAACAACACGAGGGACGAGGAGTTCAAGAAATCGTTAGCCCTCGATCAACCTCGATCTGTTCAGGATATAAGAAATAGGGCGGACAGGTACATCCAGCTTGAAGAGGTACTGAAAAATATGAGACGTCGGATGGATGATCGCTCTCCGAATGACAGAGCGGGCAATTCGAATAAGCGGCAAAAAGGTCAGTCGAGCTGGAGAAAGCCGACCGATCGACATGAATATCGACAGATTTCACCCCGCCAATGAGCGATATGCTAAGTATCTTGGCGGCCATGAGGGCGGATGGGGAAACTATCCGAGAACCTAACAAAATGAAGACTCCCTATAAGGATAGGAACCCCAACGTGTATTGTCGTTTCCACAAAGAGGTCGATCACGATACGGAAGATTGCTGGCAATTGAAAAAAGAAATCGAATTCCTCATACAAAGGGGGAGGTTAGGCCGATTCGTGAGGCACGACCAAAATGCCGATCGGGATAATCAGCACAGGACAGGTCGACCAGACAATAGGCTACCGCCCTGGAGGCGAAATGACAGGAATGACGGAGGGAGACAGAATGCAAACACAGATAATCAACGAGAAGAGAGAGGGCGATCAAGGGAAAGAAATGATGGAAACGCCGTGCAGCAAGACGACTGACCGACTGGAGTCATTAACATGATATTCGGTGGAAATGCAGCAGGGGGATCCACCACTAAAGGGAGAAAAAGATATGTCAAACAGATCGACAGAGACTCATCCACCAAAAAGCCGAGGGAGAACGACGGGATGATATCATTCGATGAATCCGACCTCGATGGAGTAAGTTGCCCTCACGATGACGCACTCATAGTAAATCTAAACATGGACGGTTACGAGGTGAAGCGGGTGATGATTGATACGGGCAGTTCGGTCGACTTGTTGTATTACGAGGCCTTCAAGCAGATGAAAGTACCCGAAGATCGACTACTACCAACGGAGGGCCCCATTAAAGGAGTAACCGGGGCGTCAGCCTATCCGTTCGCCCGGGTGAATTTAAAAGTGAAGCTCGGGCAGAAGCCGTGTCAGATAGAAAGGGACGTTGAGTTCCTAGTCGTAAAGTTTCAAGGGACATACAATGCAATAATCGGACGAGCTACCCAGAACACCCTTAGAGCGGTCGTCTCCACCTACTACCAAGCTATGAAGTTCCCGACACCCCACGGAATTGGCATTGTTAGGGGTCAGCAGAGAATTGCAAGGGAGTGCTACTTAGCGGAAGCGAAAACATTAGACGGGGCGGTAGTCCTGATGAGCTCTCTAGATGTGAGAGCTGATGAGGAGATAGACAGGATGAACCCAGTGGAAGAAACGCAGCGGGTCGTACTGGACGAGGCCGACCCCTCTAAATTTACAAACTTAGGTTCCGAGCTGCAAAAGGACCTAGTTAATAAGATCACAGATTGTCTGGTGGAAAACAGATCGGTCTTCGCTTGGGTGCCGAGCGATATGCCCGGTATTTCTCGATCAGTCGCATCGCACTCCCTTGGTATTCGGCATGACTACAAGCCGATCAAACAAAAGAAGCGATGGTACAGCAAGGAGCGACAGGAAGTGATTGGGAAAGAAATAGAGAAACTGCTTGAAGCCGGATTCATCCGAGAAGTCAAGTACCCCGAATGGCTAGCCAATGTGGTTTTGGTGAAGAAGAAGAATGGGAAGTGGAGAATGTGCATCGACTTCACTGACCTCAATAAGGCGTGTCCAAAGGACAGCTTTCCCCTACCTAAGATCGATCAGCTAGTAGACTCCACCTCAGGACATGAACTTCTCAGCTTCCTGGACGCCTTCTTGGGCTACCATCAAATTCAGATGAGCCTTGAAGACAAGGAAAAGATCGCCTTCATCACCGACCAGGGCACGTATTGTTACCAAGTGATGCCATTCAGCCTGAAGAATGCTGGGGCTACTTATCAACGACTCATCATGGAGGTCTTCAAAACACAGATAGGTCGATCTGTCGAAGCTTACGTAGATGATATGGTGGTCAAAAGCAAGACGGCTGCCGAGCATGTGAGAGATTTAAAAGAAGTCTTCCAGACACTTGATAAATTTCAGATGAAGCTGAACCCGGAAAAGTGCGTCTTTGGTGTGGCATCCGGAAAATTCCTTGAGTTCATGATTACTCAACAAGGGATTGAGACTAATCCAGAGAAGATTGAAGCCATCGTCCAAATGCCTTCACCAAGGTGCTTGAAAGAAGTACAAATACTGATTGGTCGGATAGTCTCCCTGAGTAGATTCGTGTCCAGGTTGGGGGACAAGTGTCTCCCATTTTTCAAAATTTTGAGGAAAGCAGATGTAACCCGGGCCAAAGGGGCGGAGGAGTGTGAAAGAGCTTTCCAGCATTTAAAACAGTACCTGACGAGCCCACCTATTCTGCATAGCCCTGTTGAGGGAGAAACCCTGATTATCTATCTGGCAGTCACAGAGGGGGCGGTCAGTGTTGTTCTGGTTCGGTCGGATGGAAAGGAGCAATTTCTGATCTACTACGTCAGCAAGGTACTGAGTGGGCCAGAAACACGATATGCGCCCATAGAAAAGTTAGCTCTCTCTTTAATCACTGCAGCGCGGAAACTGAGACCGTATTTTCAAAGTCACACCATCGAGGTATGGACCGACCAGCCTCTCAGACAATGCCTCCAAAAACCTGAGACCTTTGGAAGATTGATAAAATGGGCGGTAGAGATGGGAGAGTTCGACATACAATATAAGCCCCGGACGACGATCAAGGCACAAGTATTGGCAGACTTCATCGCAGAGATGAGCCAACCAAGCTCGCAGGATGAACAGTTCCCTGCCGGGAGTTTGTTTATCGAAGGGTTGTCCAACTCTGAAGGGTGCGGGGCAGGAGTGGTATTGATAAACCCGCACATGGAAGAAAAGGTGGAATACGCCATTCGGCTAGAATTCAAGGCCTCCAATAACGAGGCAGAATATGAGGCTCTGATAGCCGGTCTCCAACTGGATAAAGAAATGGAGATAAAGCGTCTAAAGATATATAGTGATAGCCAAGTGGTGGTCGGCCAAGTCACTGGGCAGTATGAGGCCAAGGGGGACAGCATGATCGAGTACCTGCAGCTAGTAAAGCAGGAGCTGAATAATTTTGAGCAGCACACAATCAGCAGGATAGAACGAGCTCAGAATGCTAAAGCGGACGCGCTCTTCAAGATGGCCTCTGATCTAGACGCCAAAAATAACGTTCTAGTCGAACGACTGGATCGCCCTAGCATTCAGAAAGCCAAGGAAGTTCTTGATGCAAATACCGGTCGACCGAGTTGGATGGAACCGATCAGACGGAATCTCCTAGATGGAACGCAGCCACAAGAAAATTCAGAGGCCAAGAAGTTGAGAATAAAGGTGGTTGAATACGCGATCATAAATGACGCTCTGTACAAACGATCGTATGACTGGCCACTGCTGTGATGCTTGAACGAAGAAGAGGCAAAACAAGCAATGGCTGAGGTACACGAAGGAATGTGTGGCAACCATGTAGGAGGCAGAATGCTAGCCCATAGGCTCATCAGACAGGGATATTATTGACCGACAATGAGGAAGGATTGCCAAGAGAAGGTCGATCGATGAGAGGCTTGCCAGAGAAACAGCAGCCTGTCTCACCAGCCGACCGAGAAGATGAAAATCGTGATTCACCCTATCCCTTTCACTCAATGAGGGATGGATATACTGGGGCCCTTCTCCCTCGGTCCTGGACAGAAGAAGTTCCTGATAGTGGCAGTGGAATACTTCACCAAATGGGTAGAAGCGGAAACGGTCGCCATAATTACCGAGCAGAGGATCGAGAATTTCGTAAAGAAAAATATACTGACCTGCTTCGGAATGCCTATGGCGCTGATAGCAGACAACGGTCGACAGTTCGACAACGAAAAGTTCAGAGATTTCTGCGACCGACTAAAGATAAGGCTGCAACTGACATCAGTAGCTCATCCCCAAAGTAACGGTCTCGCCAAAACACAAACAAAGATAATAATGGCGCTTTAAGAAGCGCCGACTGACGACGAAAGACACAGGTGGAAGAAATTGATGAAGTGTTGTGGGCGTACAGGACGACACCAAACGGAGCCACAGGGGAAACACCGTTCAGGATGACCTTTGGGGCAGAGGCTTTAGTCCCAGTAGAGGTGGCATTGCATAATCAAAGGGTGTCGAGCTACGAGGAAGAGCGGAATGATGAAGCCGTAGAGCGGAACTCGCTTCTCCTCGATGAAGATAGAGAAAGGGCAGCCGCTTCTAAGCTATCGTGCAAAAGGCGACCAAATTCTACAATGAAGGGTAAAGCCGAAGCGATGTAAAGATAGGCGGTGCGTCTCATGAAAGGTCGAGGAGGCTGGAAATATCCGGAAAACTTCGGACGGGGCGTGGAAGGACCTTATCAAGTGATTAAGCAAGTCAAGCACGGCTCCTACATCTACGTGATGCAAAAGGGAAAATTCTACCAAGACCGTGGAACTCCCGAAACCTAAAGGCGTTCTACCAATAGATAAGTCTTATTTTAATTAATTTTTGTTCAATAATGTTTTTGTACAACACTTGTGGGTACCTTTTTCCTGTCCCTGCCAGGCAGGTTTTTTAACGGCCCACGCCCTCATTATCATCAATAAAGGGGTTTTCAGATTTCTTGGCAATAAAAAGCTCCATTATACGTGGCAAAGAGTCAAAAATCTCGCTCGCCATCGCTCAGCATCTCCATAGACCGACTACGGTCGGTAGGGTCACCAAGACAAGATCCTTGGGAACCTCGCTCGATATCTCCATAGACCTACTACGGTCAGTAAGGTCGCCAAGACAAGATCCTTGGGACCCTCGCTCGCCATCGCTCGGCATCTCCATAGATCGATTACGGTCGGTGGGGTCGCCAAGACAAGATCATTGAGACCCTCGCTCGTCATCGCTCGGCATCTCCATAGATCGACTACAGTCGATTGGTCGCCAAGACAAGATCCTTGGGACCATCGCTCGGTATCTCCATAGATCGACTACGGTCGATCGGTCGCCAAGACAAGATCATTGGGACCATAGCTCGGCCTTGCCCGACAAATCGACCAGATTACCGATACGATCCTAGGAACCATTGATCGAATTCGCCATCGATCGACCGGGTCGCCAAGACAAGGTCCTTGGGACCATAGCTCGGCCTCACCCGACAGATCGACCAGGTCACCGAGACGATCCTAGGAATCATCGATCGGCTGGGTCGCCAAGGCAAGATCCTTGGGACCACAACCCGGCCTCGACCACCGATCGATCTCAATGTTGGTTGGCCATAAGCGACTTTGCTAAATTCTACTACGGATCGAAAATAAAGAATATGAACATGAAAGATAACTGAGAAAATGTTCAGATAATTAAGAAAATGTTCATTCCTTGAGTCAGCCCTGGCCACAAGTCCGGCCAGGTGAGCTTCAAAAATAAAAGATAAACAGGAGGGGGAAGTACATTTCTCAAATCAGCCCTGGCCACAAGCCCGGCCAGGTGAGCTCTAAAAATCAGCAGAGGGGGAGGTTTGAGCAACCGGGGGAGCGGAAGGAGCCTCGAAGGGGGGTGAATGCCCAGGAGAAGCCTCAGAAGGGAACGGCACACTGAAAATAGGAACAGGGCCCGGGGGAGCAACCGGAAGAACATCTTCATAAGGAAGGTCTTCCTCTTCGGAGTTGAGATCCAGCTCTTCATCCGGAACGACGTCGCATTCTCCCTCGGCTTTCTCCCTGATCCCCTCCAAAGAAAGCCCAAGAGCTGCAGGAAGAAGCGGCTCGGCATAATCCTCGAATGAGGGGCACATCGACCCCTCAGGAGTATAGAGCTCGTGGCCCCTCCTCAGAACCGAGAGGGTTATGTCACAGGCGAGCTCTAAACTCTCCTCGTACAGAAACCGCCTCTTCCATCGCTTAATTGCCTCAATCCGCTGTTCCCTAACAGAGCACCGCACCTCCCGCACGGTGTTCTCGGCTCTATTTCTACCTTTCACTGCAGAATGGCAATCTTGGCGGTATTTCTTGCTAAGCTCCTGCTTCGCCCTCACCGTTTTCTTCAGCTCGTCCCTCTCCTCCTCCCCTTTGGCCAGGCGAGCCAACAAAGCGCCCATCTCCCCCTCCTGGGACTTCTTCTCCTCTTCCAAGGACGTGTTTTTAGCCTGGAGGAGGTCCCTCCCCTCCTTCACCTCCGAAAGCTCGCCCTTCAAAGCCTTCACCTGATCATGGAGGTCCTGGACTCCCTGGTCCAGAGTCTCCAAACGTTGCAGCACTGCGAAGGACGTCGTCGCACTCCTCACACCAAGACGAACGAGCTGAGACCCTAACTCCAGGTTACTCCTCTTATCCATGATTTGCTCGTCCACAGGGGGAGTAATCCTCTCGGCAATGTAACGGGACACATCGAGATCCCCGATCGTGGCATCCTTGGCCAACTTGAGGGCAGACTCCCACTGCCCAGGTTTTGCGGCTTGCACCCTTCCCTTGCGGTTCTTCCCCTTCTCCGTTTCGGCTCGACTTGCCGGGCCGCACGGTAGATCACCCAGGCGAACCAGTCTCTTCCTCTTAAGAGGAGGCCCTGCATCCTCCTCCTCCTCTACCTGAACCACCTGCACTATCGGCAATGACACCGAATCAACAGGACGGTCCCCAATAGGTGGAACACCCGTCGACACTGCGGAGGAGCCCAACCCCACAGACACAGCCACGACCTCACCAGTCTCCGCCTCTTTCCTCCTCTCCTTCTGAGTGGCCCGCTTCTTGGACTTGGAAGCTTGGGCAGGAGCATCTTCCATCCTCACCACGGCTGCACAACAATAAATTAAGTTAGAAAATAAAACTAATGCTCAAAAATACAGTAATGAGCTCAATCACGAGGAGCCAACCGGACGGGACAGTCTCCTCTTTTAGCCCGTTAATTAAGTGGGGTCAATGATGAAAAAGAATCGCCGAGACCCCCCCGAAGTATCCCTGAATGAGCCGAGTAAAGTCGTATCTGCCGAGCTCTTTTATCCGACCGATCACCTCCCACTCCTCCCTACTAAGAGACACGGTCGACACATCATTCCACTGCTCGGTTAAAGGATACCTCCATGGCTGAGCTTCGAAGGAGGATCCGGGGGGCTTCACGAAGAAGTACTTCGTACGCCAAGAAGTAACTTTCCCGGGAGTCCCATCCGGGCGATATCGGGCATCCCTGTATTGAAAGTGAGGAATCCCCGCTCCAATTATGGAACTCTGACCCATTCTTAAGAAATGGCGGAGGATGTCAACGATGGAGGCAACCGAATCGATGGCATAGCAAGAGCCAAACCTCCAATAAACCCCCACCATTCGGAGGATTTGGCTTGGCATCAGCTGATAGGCGGTACACACTTCGTCAATAATCGGAGCGTAGGGAAGCCTCATGCCACCAACTGAGAAAAAACTCTCCGAAACAACAAAATACTCACTCAAATTGCTGAAGATTCGTTCATTACCAATAGCCAGCCTAGGCCCCCAGGACGCAGGAATGTTACACCTAATGATCAACCGCCCCAGTTCTCCCAACCTTATCTTCGACTCACCTCTCAGCGGCGACTCCATAACCAACCCGTCCTTCCTTTCTTTCGTCGACACTTCCTTGACACCTCCCACCATACTTCTAGAACTACCCGTCGACATAATTATCAAGAAAAAGGAATGAAGAAGGAATGAAGAAGGAATGGAGGAGGAATGAAGAAAAAGGACGTACCTATTTAGAGATTAGAAATGGGGATATCGGACGGCGAAGCAAAAGAAATTCCTGGGAACGATACAGAACAAGTGAAAGCAAAGTGCAAATTACAGAACGAAAGCAAAGGGTAAAAAACACCGCAATTCATCGACTCTGAATACTTATAGAGGGTCAGCAGGAGGGACACTCAAATCAAAGCTCGACACATGGAGCAAATCCGAGTAGTCTCGGACACGCGGCAGGATCTGAGGAGAATCAGGGCTATTTAAAATCGGGTTTACACGAGCAGTTGAAAGGACACATGATAGTTTGTCTGACGGTTATGAGGACGATCGTTTGATTACGAAAATTTCGCCGACAAGACGCGCCATATACAATAAATGCTCCATACGCCGCCAATGATAACCACTGATCTGTTTATTGTAGAAGTGTCACGCAATAAGTGCTGCCGCCGATCATTGGGGACTCAGTCGACCGATCCCAAAACGAACAATTACGCACAACCGGTCGGATCCGAAAGCGATTACACAATAGGTGGGCATCCGAAAGATTACACACAGCAATCAAGATCCGAAAGCAAGGATTATAACCGATTAACCACTCCGTAAGCTATCCTATTGACTAGCTATGCCTCGATGTGCGATCGATCGCCCCAGTAGCTAACCGTCCCACGTACGAGCTAAAAAATCTCTACATACTCCTCCGACCCTTCTCTTCGCTCAGATTCGAGGAGTAGGGGGGCTTATGGTCGGGTTGGTTATACCGGGCCCTAATCCAGTCTCAACAATGCATGGGTCGATCGGTTTAAACTCCAAATGTCAGCCTTACGCCTACGCTAAGTCCAGGCCCAATCGGAGATTTCTCTGACCCATTAACAGGAGAGAGTCTCCCATGCAAACATGTAAAGACCTAAACCTAGTTGTTACTCCGTATATAAGGTACAACTTTGCCATAACAGAGGTACGCAATCACAAACCTAGTTTTTCTCTGCATTGATCAACCTCACCTTCACAAAAATACTGACTTGAGCGTCGGAGGGGCTAATCGGGACACAACCCCCGACGTGCCTTCCTTGTTTTGCAGGTATCCTGACGTTAAAGCTAACACAGAAAGCAGCCGATCATATGGAGCATAACGGTAACATTCAGTTCAGTCAGAATCCGGCAGAACCACACTGTATATCTCGTCAGGACTATCTCTTATCAGGTCTCCTTTTCTTCATTTTTCTTACTCCAAAGTGAATGGATTTGCTTAGTTTAGCTTCACACTTGTAAATTGTTGGTGATTCCTATATGGTTCATCTTAATTGTTTCATGAGTATTACATGTTCTTATGTGTTAATCACTAATTGAAAGTGAATGTGCACTTAAATTAGTTACACTAACCCGTGTAAGAATAGTAAGTTCTTGATAGAAACTAGGCAACATGAAGGTTAAAGGAACTGTTTTAAATATTTCCATTTTGGAAATTAAGTCATGTGACTAGTTGTCAACATTTTACAATTTCTCTTGATGCTAACTATAAAAGTTGATAAATATGTGAAGCTAGAAGGAACTATTTTAATTATTTCTATTTTAGAGATTAGTTGTCAACATTTACAATTTCTCTTGTGGAAGTTAATAAATATCTTCAACCTTTTTTAATCCATAAAGTTACATGATAGAAGATTATTTAATTAATTGTTAATTATTTTTTCTTAGGGCTCACCTAGTTGTGAAATTAGGAGCTAGGGATAATATAACATATACAAGACTACCAAGTTATTGAAAGATTTTAAGCAATTGTGATTAAGCTAATAAAACTCCATTCATCTTAATAGTTTCATGATTATTGCATGTTCTTAATAAGGTTTAGCTTTAGGTCGGGTCATGTTCAGGTTAGTCTAAAAGTTATGTCTAAACTTTATCCCAACTTGAAACTTGATTGGACTCAAGGCTTGCAATCTAAAGATTAGTCAGATTCGGACTAAGCTTAATTTATTTCTTTTCTTAATTTATTTGAAAATAATGTTACTTTACTTAAAATGATATTAGATTCTGTTAAAGAGAAGAGAAAGAAAACTACTGCTCTGTTTTAATAACTGTAAAACAGAGTATAACAGAGGCTTTTGGATGCAACTGGGAAATTGAATTTAACTGAATTTTTAAAAGTGATGCACAACACAAGCAATCTGATACAGCTATATATAAAAGAAAACAACAACTAACTACCGAAAATAAAGGTGCATTATTAAAACAACTAATTCCATAAAATCTGCTTCCACTAACAGTAACTTTATGACCACGTTTGTACGAGATTAACTCCAACATTCTCCTCCTTAATCTCGTTGTCTTGTTCTCACATCAGCAATACCAATTAATGTACGCAGCTCCTCAAATCTGTCACGTGGCAGCGACTTTGTGAACAAATCTGCAAGCTGCTCCTTGGTGCAAACATATTCTAACTCTATTTCTCCTTTCTGAACACAATCTCGAATGAAATGAGCCTTTATATCAATGTGTTTACTCTTGTGATGATGAACTGGGTTCTTCGCAAGAGCTATTGCAGATTTGTTATCAATTTTGAGCATCACATCTACTGGCTTTCTTCCTTTTAACTCTTCAATCAATCTTCTAATCCAAATGCCTTGACAAACACTAGCTGTCGCTGCTACGTATTCAGCTTCACATGATGAAAGTGAGACAGTTTTCTGCTTCTGTGAGCTCCAAGTGATTGGGTTTTCACCAAGGAAGAAGATTACACCTGTGGTACTTTTCCGATCATCAACATCTCCTGCCAAGTCACTATCTGCATAACCCATCAGCTTGTAACTTTCTTTGTCACTTGAATACCTGCAACCAAAACTCAAGGTTCCTTTAAGGTAGCGTAAAATCTGCTTTACTGCTGCCATATGTATTTCTGTTGGTGTTTCCATGAAACGACTAGCTACTCCAACTGAGTAAGCTAAATCAGGTCTTGTATTAACCAAATACCTCAAGCTACCAATCACACTCCTATACAACGTTGCATCAACAGGTTGGCTTTCATCTGTCCTGCTCAACTTCAGTCTTGAATCCATTGGAACCTTGCACGAACTTCATCTTTAGATTTCAAAACTTCAAGCCACATAAAACGACTATAATCATTAACAATCAACAGAAAATACCTGTTTCCACCAGTTGTTGTTGGTGAAATGGGTCCACAAATATCACCGTGCATCAGCTCCAACGATTGTGTAGCTTGAAATACAGACAACTTTAGGAAATTGGATCTGGTTTGTTTGCCGAATTTGCATCCTTCACAGTCAAGCGATCTGTTCTATTTCGTGTGCCTTCTACCATCTCATCTTGCTTCAATTTTCTCAAGGCTTGGTAATTTTGATGACCAAACCTTGAATGCCGAGTTTTGTTCCATCTGAAGCGGTCAATAAACACCTTGGTTCGGCTGCTTCATCTGCGATGTATAAAGTCGATTTTGGCTCTAGGTACCTTTGCAATCGAGTCTACCTTTGATGTAGACTCTAAGGAAACCTCCTCTACAACAACCTTTGCTCCATCTTCATCCAAATTGTCCCAAATCGATTATATTTGATTTTAACTTGAATATAAAACAAATTTGGCATATAAATTTACCTCCATTTTACCTTCAAGATCACGATTCCTCTCCTTTGATTTCTACCAAAGAACCGTCTCTAAATTTGACTGTGCCTCTTATTCTTTCATCAAGGTCAGTCAAAACTGATCGAACTCCGGTCATGTGGCTACTTGCTCCCGTATCATAGTACCAAATTGCTTCTGTTGGGACTGTATTTGCCGAATAAAATTCAGGAATGACTTTTTCTTCGTTGAGCATCAGCCTTCCTTCTGTGTGGATTAACTCTTGTGTTTTGAGCATTAGTAGAGTTGATTCTTCCTCTACAGTTTCCACATAATGAGCTTTCTCATCTTTCTCCTTCTTCGATTCACAATCTGAGGCAAAATGGCCATACTCATTGCAAGCATAGCATCTTACCTTTTTAATGTCGAATTTGGTGTCACGTTGATCATGATTTCTGCCTCCGCTTGATCCTCCTCTACCACGATTTCTGCTTGAACCTCGACCTCTGCCGCGTCCCCTTCCTCGTCCTCGGCTTCCTCCTCGATCTTTGGAACGTTTTTCACGAGTTTGAAGCCTCTTGTTTGGCTTTCCATTATGCCTAAGTGAGCAGAAGATGTTCATCTCCTTTCTGACTCAGCCCTCTTAGTCTCTCTTCATGAGCTTTTAGTGAGCCCGTGATTTCATCAATGGTTTTCTTTGATCACTGAATTCTTCAATTGTTGATGCCAATTGGATGAATTTAGGGGAGACGGTTCGTAGCATTTTCTTAACTACGTATTCTTCATCAATGGTCTCACCTAAGCTTCTTAACTTGTTTACAATCGTCGAGATTTTTCCAGTGAAGTTATCTATTGATTCACTGTCATCCATCTGAGGCTCTCCAATTCCCATCTCAAAGCTGAGCTCTAACCTCTTTCACACGTGATGCACCATGGTTCATTGTCTTTAGTGCCTCCCAGCTTCTTTTTGCCGATTTCTTTGCACTAATTGCGATAGCGTTTCTTCGCTAATGCCTTGATAGATGCGGCTAGAGCCATTTTATCTTTGCGGAGATCAATCGGTTCGATACCATCGCATCCCACGCATACAGGCCCGCATATACACCTCCATTTTAATTGCCCATGCCGAGTAGTTCGTCTTTGTCGAGAGAGGATATTAAAGCGAAATCGTCCCTTCTTTTGTGAGCGATCCGCTTCAACATCTCCTGTCACACTTACTTAAGACTCACTTGAGGCATATATTTGGGCATAAACAATAGCTCTGATACCAAATGTTAAAGAGAAGAAAAGAAAACTACCGCCTGCTTTTAATAATCAGAAAAGCAGTATAACGAGGCTTTGGATGCAATTGAAATTGAATTTAATCAATTTTTAAAAGTGATGCACAACACAAGCAATCGATACTACTATATATAAAAGAAAACAACAACTAACTACCAAAATAAAGGTGCATTATTAAAACAACTAATTCCATAAAATCTGCTTCCACTTATAAGAACCTTATGACCACGTTTATGCGAGATTAACTCCAACATTTTGAATCATCATATACTAAATCTATATGCATATCTAGTTTTTTTGTTTGGAAATCTTCTACACCACTATAAAAATCTTTTCACATGCCTTTCAAAGAATTACCTTATAAGTATTTCATTAGAATCAAATAAAATAGAATCATCAAAATTACTAACTTCTCATTTCTCACCTCATATATTGAATCATTAAATTTACTAGTATTTAAATCATTTGTGTTTGGCTATTTACTCTCACTAGAAGTAGGTTGATGACTCTCTACAACTTCACATTCAACTTGTTTGCCCCCTTGCAAACATCTTTTGTTATGTTTCAACAAAAGATAAACAACTCTATCCAAAATACCTCTACAACCTTATAGCCTTTTCTTTTCAATAAAATTAATTATATTAAAGATGTCACCTCACTTCTTAGGTCTCTAATTCCATTCTCAAAAGAATCTTAAGGAAACTTACAAATAAAAATTCTAACCTCTATATAGCCTAAGTCCTTTCTATGTATATAAATTGTAATATCATCAAATGATCCAGCATTAGGGGTGAATTTGAAGGTCCCACCATACCAAAAAATAAAACTTAATTATAGGCTCTATTAAATAAGAAAGACAACAAATAAAAATAAGTTGTGAACTATTTAATTAAAGCTCCAACCAATCTTGAACAAATATGATTTCAAACTTAAAACATGTTCTTTAATCATAATATGCAAGAAACAAAATTGAGGTAATGTTAATTTGTTGAATTTGTAGGTTGACAAAAGTACTAAATTTAACAATCTACGTGTAACTCACCATTTTAAGAAACAAATATACTTGGACAATCTTAGGAAAAATGTAATGTGAATAACAAGTGGAAGCATAGTAGCATGTAGACAAACTTAATCCTATCATATGCTATGAACATTGAATTGTAATTAATGTTGCTTTATTACTTAATGGAGTTGCTGGTCTCATTGATCAGGAGGTGGTGAGGTGAATATTGCAAGTGTGGATTCAAAATATTGATACCCTATGTCCAAGCATACTATTTAGTTTTACAATTAAAGAATTTGTGCTAATCCACTGACTGAGATGAAAAAATGACTAAAAAACCAAAAAAGCTACAAAAAATAGAAACATAGCACATATGATCTACATTCTAAGAAACATTACATATATACCTTTCATAACTTCAACGCTGACTTTTTATAAGATTTAATTCTGCAATTCACACCGTTACCCGTAAGTGTCAACATAAAAATTGTCTTTACAATAAATAAAAGTATAAAAATCAAATAACAAAATCATACAAATGTAATCCAAAATTCAAGGGATAATGCAAAGTAAGTCAAGGTACAAAGCAAGTATAATTGCAGTTAACCATTTTTATACATTTTGCTATTTATAATCAAAGAAACATACTCCAGTACTAAAGTGAAGTATAGCAAAATAATTAGCTAAGAAAAATACCAACAAGAAGAAACAGTGGGCAGCTTTGTTTTTAGATCAAAGGAAAATTTTTACTGAATTAAGTTAGTTAATTTTGATTGTAGTTATTTATCAAAATTTTGATTCAAGTCATTTCATTTATCAAGGTTTAAACCGTCAACTAATTCTCTAATTCATGATATGAACAAATTTTTGTCTCATATAAGGATTCACCTTTCCTCTGAAGAAAACTGGTGATCCAGTTCCTTATCTGTGTGGTCTTGCTAGTTGCCTAAAAAATGTACGAGAGAGCTGATCCTACAAACTCTAACTTTATCGCTTAAAGAGTCAAACTTTGATGGCGCCATCAGGGGATACGTCATTGAGCTTTAGTGTATCACAAGACTCCAGAAATGTAGACAGGTGCCCGTTGGAGTCTTTAGATGGTGAAACTCTGTAACTAATTATGTTGCACCATAAACAACAAGGAGGACTTTAGCTCGGAGTTAGCAACTTCGACATTGTCAACACTGCGGAAAATCCTTTAATAACCTTATGTTTTTTGCTTCCTCAATCTTTACTCTCCTCTGAAGTCTTCTTCTTATCTGCAATTAATGTTCTTTCAATTTCAGGATTCCCAAGATTGTCAAAGTTATGCATACAAGAAGTCATTTGCAAAGATGGTTTGATAAGCTAAAGAATAAATCATAAGAAAACTTTCATTAAACTAAATAATAAATCATATCTCAATTTACTTCATAATTAAACAAAGAATATCAGTATAAAATTTGAAACCTTAACTTTGTAATAAACACGAGTCCTCGTAAGGTATCGTATTCCTTATCCAAGGATTGACACAGAGGCGTGTAAGGATGCGTAAAAAATATGTCAAGGTCTTCATCCATGAAATAACAAGGATCCCTGTAATGTGCTGTGGTCAATCCTTGGAATACCCCATTATCTCATCTTTGGAACAAAAAGCTCCAATCCAGAGCATCAAGTATCACTTTCTCAACACAACATTGTTCGTAAGGAAACACTAATGGCCAACTTCATAAAGCTTTGATATTCACCAGAAGAACAATTCTTGGAATGATTATTCAGTGCTATAGAACCCTTCTAGACATTCCAAGCTCCATCGTCTAATAACGTGGCAATTATCGCCTGGCCACAACCTTTTGACGTCAGCCCAAAGCCTCAAAACAAAATATAAAGGAAAGAACTTTGCAGTTTCAAAATCTATAACGAAACCCTATCACATACACACCAATCATTGTTTGAGTAAGGAGTTGAAGAAACAAACCACGAGTCTAGTTAGATGAAGAAGCTAATGTCCGTACGTAGTTAGCACAATCAGAGTGGCGCAGCGGAAGCGTGGTGGGCCCATAACCCACAGGTCCCAGGATCGAAACCTGGCTCTGATATGAAGTGGCTTCCCTGACTCTGCCTTTTTTTTATTGCTCTTTTTCATTCCGAGTCGTCGTCGTCGTTTCATTTTGCTTTCGTTTGATTTTTGACCTTTTGATCATAATTTTCCCATTTTTTTGCTGCATGTTTTTAAAATTGTTTCATTTGAATATGGCCTTTATGATTAAGCAAGCATTATTTTTAATCATGTTTTGCACTGATTCTTGTTATCATATTAGCATTAGCATTACAGGCATGACACACAATTCAAATAATCCTGCTAATTATGAATTGGGATAAACAAAGCACAGATGACAAATCCAGAGGCAATCAACAGTTGTCAAACGTAAACATTGTTTTGTTTGTTATAATGAAAGAAAAAGAATATCACTTTGTCCTGAATATGTTCACATAATGAGACTCGGATATAGAAGTATGGTCGAGGGCAAGCCTGAGACCCATCTTGACTCCTGCCTCCAAATTGATCAACCTTTGTATGGTGTGAATATGGAGCTTCTGTTGGATACAATACCTTAAAATAATACATGACTTTTTGTCAATATCGGTTCTTTGCTACGAATACTAAAGAATTTCAACACTTATCTGCCTTTTTTTTCCCCTAACTGAACTGTGAAACCAAAATTTACTGTACAGTGTCTTCTAAATAGGCAAATTGCCAGTCCAATGTTCTAAAAGACATCAGAACCTGTTCTAAGTTCCTTTAATGTGAATGTTTGTAACAGCAAAAATTTCAACTTGTTCCTTTCTTTTCAACCTTTGAATGCCAACTATGCAGATATTCCTGTTGCTTCTTTTGGTATCAGAAATAGGAAAGCAACGGGAATTAAAGTGCACAAAACTTGAATGGAGATGCCCAGAAGCAGGTTGTCAAAGGATCCTGATGACAGGTTCAAAATTGAAGCCAAAACGGCACCAACAAATGATCCCACTGTGGAACCAAAATTGTTTATGGACATGAATAGAGCAAATAGAGTTCCTTCGATTCCCGGTGGGCATAACTGTCCAGACAAGATCAGGAATGGCATGAACCTGCAAGTGAAGAGCATGAATAGTAATACACCACAACAGATGTCAGTAATTGTTAATTGATGTTCATATTCATCTTAAAGAATTAATGCAAAAGGTCCAGCAGAAGCAGATGTGACAGAACACAAATATAAGGACATAGGCTCAAGTATGCTCATGATCCCGTAATTTCTAATACATATGTTAATCAGAAGAAGATCAAGATTGAAGGGCAATATCCACGTACTTGAATTGATTGATTGCGTCAGAAAGGGCAGATCCAAAGAGGACCATGTTCCTATCTGAAATTCCATATCTGGCACTCATCCGAGACACTAAAGCCATATCTAGGAGGCTCAAGAAAGCAAGCCCAGTATGTGCCCACCTGCATTGTGTATACTGGACTGGTAAAACAACATTAAGATGATCCAATTTCAAAAGACATTCTCTCAGGGGCATGTTTATAACCTTGTTACTTACAGGAGAATCTTCCGTAGCTTCAAAGTCTTGAAGTGCTGATTGTAAATGAAGGTTCCCATCATGAGGCCTAGCCATCCTATAACCCGTGCCGTCCCCAAAAACGATGCATCCAAGTTCAAGAACTCCGTCTGGTAATAGAACATTACTGTTGAGATGTTTGGAACAGTGATGTGTGCTAGGAAAAACCAAGCCATTGGTCTGGTCTTCCCAAGATCAGAGGAACAGAAAAGTGATTAGAAAATGAAATTGCATGTAGAGATAATGTGCTGAAAGATTTGAAAAAAGAATTACCTTCTCCTCAGACTCTGGAGCAGTTGATATCATGCATAACAATAAACACTAACAACTAAAGCATTTAAACTGGGAACTTTACCTATGGCCATCAATTGTTAAAAGTAAAAACTACAAGCTAAGCACCAAAAGGATGCATGGTTACCTCAAAATAATTGGCTGCCTAAAAGCACGCAACAAACTGTATGTGGCTATCTTGACAGAGTGGAACCAGTTAACTGGTAATGAATTACTTTTCTCATAAATCTGGGATGTTGTATGTAGAACTGCCCTCCCATTTCCGTTCTTTTGTCCCTTCTTTCTTCTTGAAGCACTCTTATTGGACTTCTTTTTGAAGAAATTGTCTTCATCCAACTTAATGCCATTCCCATTCATGAAAGGGGAGCTGTTGAAATCAGCAAACTCTGGCAAAGCTTTACAACCAATAGAATTCTCCTCAACCAGACTACATGATACTAACTGTATGGTTGGCAGTACAGAGAAAAGAAGGAAAATGTTATTTATCTCTAGATTGTTTAATGCATATCCTCCAAGCAAGCTGCCACATATTCCACCAATGGCCATTGACACCCAAGATACTGACTGGAGGTCTCCAGCAAATGAGGACCTGTTTAATGATCAAACATATTACATATGTAATCTATGCAAGGAGAACCTTTTAAATGCTTAATTCACAGAAATCGATATAATTATCAGCAGAAACACTAAAATCCAAAAACATAAAATAGACCCTTTTGTATCTATACTAGTGACTAGCTTCTTAGAACTGTAATATAATAAGGAGGAAAATTATAGAAACCAACTTAAAACACCTGAACAACTGGTGTTGCGCATTCCAAAAAGTCTATATTAAGCCAACAACTCAGCACACCAAGGAGGCTCTTTCACGACTTCAATTTTCTTTCACAGAGACATAAAAATGTATTACGCACCGTTCAAACCTCACTGCCTCAGCAATCATTGCATCAACCACAACATCTGCCATAGCAGAGCCTAGGTTTTGTGCTGTCAAGAAGATAATGAGGTGCCATCTGGAATTCCTCAGTGAATCATTCAGCCCTAGAATAGGCCATGGCACAAGTGAGAGCAGTGTTGCAAGTACTAAGTATGGTATCCTTCTTTTTCCCTTAATGGGGATGCAATCAGATAGAATCCTGCATAGAAAGACAAATTCATAATCTGATGAATAGAAATGTAACATAGCTTTTTCATCAAGTGGAGAAGATAGATAGATGAAACAACTTTTCATTTAGGGCAGCAATAACACTTTTGCCCCAGATTGTTCAGTCTTTACAATTATATCATAACACAACAAAAATAGCAATGCTTGGACAATTGACAGATTTAATGAATGACTCCAGAAATGATATCAGGAAATCGGCCATTCTAATTTCTCAAATTCTATTTCCGAAAGAAGAAAATGAAGCTAAGCATTGGCAATTCAGTGAAGCTAAACTTCTAAAGTTCGTATTCAGAACCATATGAAATGAGATTGCAAAATTTGTCCCAAACAAAAAATACTTGCTATTGTTTTGGTTTCATAAATATGAACACAGCAACAGCAGCATAAATTACCAAAAACTCACACCATAAATACAGGAAAGATGATATATACCCGTATACTGGTTTTATGCTCCAAGGGAAAAACGCTACTGAAGACACGAATTGAGAGGCTGAGGGTGACAACTTTAGCCTGTCCTTCAAATGATACGAAACCGCGGTCCAAACAAATGATCTGAAACCCTGCACCCGTGTTGAGCTTGTAGAAATAAGATACGTCAATATATTGACACCGAAATTCAAAAGCATTTCAAGCCCTCAAAATTGCACGTCGCAGTTAATATCTCCATAAACTAGAAAACTGAAACAACGAAAACTTTAAAGAACAAAAGAAAGTTAGAATCCTAACAAAACCGGAAACCAATAACAAGAAAAGAAACCCATCATCTCCATGTCTCTTCTCTTCTCTGCTCATGTAATACAAGAACGAAGAAGAAAACAAGAAGAAAAGAATCAAACTTGACAACCCCTTCTCTCTTCATTCACAGCACCAATCTGGAAAAGTTTTTCACAATCCCCAAAATAAAAGACCCCACATATTTATATCAACAAGAAACAAAGCATTCATAAAGCGAGACGAGTGATGCGAACCTGAGTAAAATAAATCAAGCAAACCAGCCATAGAAATGAAGCTCCAAAGGCGCTCCTTAACCTCTTCACCCAAACTATCATCATTTTCAAACAAAACATGATCCCACCCTCCTCCTGTTTCTTTCTATCACCAAACCTTCACTCGGTTACGCGCATGTATAGCCTGCCTAAAACATTTTCCAACGAACACAAGGACACCAGGTTTATAAATAGTCTCGTATTCAACGGTTTTCTTTTGATTTTCCTCAATACCCTAACCGTTTTAGAGGAATAGCGTAGCAAAATGGGGTATTTACGTCATTATAGTGACATCACATCGTAGGTGTAGACCTTCTTTAATCTTTAGACGCATCAAAACTGGCCGTGAGCCGATCTGTGTGCTTGTCTCGAATTTTCATTTTTGGAAAAATTGCAAATGAGGGGTTAATATTAAAGATATTTATCAAGAAGGGTTTCAATTTTCATAATTGTTTCTAGGACAGTTACCTCTTCCCTCACAACACAACACTTGCCTGAACCAGCCGCTAGCTAAAGCCTCTATTGAGAAACCTTATCGTGTCTCTTCTCCGGCCACCCTGCCCTTGCACGGTCATAAGACTTGAAGGTCTGACTACTCAGGTACAGTTTTAGTGACTCCATTTTCTCTTATTCAAATTAAAGTCTTTTAGGTTTTCCTATTCTTGCGCTTTGTTATGTGTATGTTTCGCTACTGAAACTAAATCTACTTTTGCGCTCTACTGAACCCTGTAACTAACTTAGCAAAATATTGATGGGTTTTTGTTAAAGTTCTTGTCTTTCCTATTTTACCCATCAAGAACACACTCGGATTGATGTTTGCGCTATGGGGTTGATTTATGTTATTTAGGAGAAAGTTGAAAATGTCGTTTCTTGAGAAGATGACTGCTATTAATGAGGAGAATAGGTGTATAAAGGACAACCATCGTCGTGAACTTGCGGAAAAATTTGAGTTGAGGCGAAAGCTTTATAAGGCCCTTGTTAGAGATCCAACACTTCCTAATGAGGTTAGAGAATGCTTTCTACAAGCTTTCCAAGTTGCCAAGAAACAGTTCCTTTACTAGGGTGAGAAACAGATGTATCTTCACCGGTCGTCCTCGTGGTGTCTACCAGTTTTTCAGGATGTCTCGAATTGTTTTTCGTACTCTGGCGTCAAATGGAATGCTAAATGGTGTAAAGAAAGCATCCTGGTGATGGAATCAAGTCAGTGATGGATTTATGCACAAGCAAGCATTTGATGTAGATCACCTTGTTTCAGGGGTTTAACAACCTAGACAGAGATGCATGTTTTAAGTTACGACTTTGATCCTGCTTTAGATTTCAAATAAAAGGATCCACCATTGCTTTTTGTGTTCAGAATTACTTATAAACAAGATAATCAAGTGAGATTGCTAGTTTTCCACTGCATGAAAATCAAGTGAGATTACATATCAGATCTATGCAAAATTACTTATAAACATGAAAATCAAGTAAGATTGCCTGTTTGAACAAGTTATTTGTTTCTTCCGGGTTGCATATATCTTATACAGCTGGCTTAATTTTCTTCACTGCACGTTACAAAAAGTGAAGAAATAGTAGCACTCGTAGAAGCAATTGTTCCTGTTATCGAAAATCTTGTTGTTGCTTGTTTATGGCAGTATTGCAACTTTGATACTGTATAGGCTTTAATTTGCATTGAGAGGAAAAAATTACTAATCTCAGAAACTCTTAGTTCCCTTATCTGTAATATTGAAGCATAGGCTTTGACACCACAAAACCAGTTATATAGTTATGAATACTAAGCTTGATCAACTACGCTGCTAGTCAAGAATCTATTGTGTTTTCAGACACCCGCCCCTGGCTAGTACCAAGTTGAAGGTTTTTAACTTTTTATGTTTTGGGAACCTCCTTTTCTTGAAATATAATGTAAAGGCTTAGGTGCTAGAAATAGTTAATAGTAGCTTTCTATTCACTTTGTGATAACTTTTTTCCATAATGATCCCATAAACAAATCCACTAGCTTAGCATTCCTGCCTTACTGTATCTCAAACGTATCAGATAAAGCTCATCTGAGCGACAAGTTTGATCTCATAATAAGCCAAGTTCCAGAAATACACACCAATGGTAAATTCAAGCTTGTATCTAAAGTTCGATAAACTCAATTGGGATGCGCTAAGCTGGTTGTGAAATGGAGTGAGCACATCTATGAAATTTATGGAGAAAACAACTTCAGACGCTTTCAAGTATTCATACTTGATGCCAAAATCAGAACAGTGATGAAAATTGGTGAAAATTTAGATTGGATCCTATCTGTGCTTTCTGGCTTTCCATAGTGTCCAACTCTTGGTACCGGGCAGAAAAGGTTCAAGTGGCTCGACCATTGCTTCCTCTTGTCACAATAACGGAATTTAGTAATGCAATATACGGCAGTAACTAACTTGAAACTGAGATCAGATGCAGATTTAGGAAAGACGAGAAAAGGTAAGAGTTAGGACAACAAACTCATCTAGATTCAATCATAGGTTATTGATGAACGTGCTAACTTTGTTTTAATTAGACCATGTAATTTTCTATGTGAAAACCAATATCATGATTCCTAGCAACTAGACTGGTCAGTTTGATCAAATCTTGCTGCTTTCAAACTAGAAGATAGCTTCTCAAGTCTCTCAATCAGGACTTCAAGTCTTAGCCATGGTTTCTCAATTAAATAACCACTTCTTCCTCCTATGTTTTCATTGATGCCATGCGCAGTAGAAGCTAGAATATCTTCAGTACAATCATTTGCAACTTCAACAGCTTCCTCTGGTACTGCACTTTCACCAAGGTTAATCTGTTTTCCCTGAATAGCAAATGGCTCCAAATTGTTTAAATCCTTTTACGTCCAGTTTTAGATGTCCCAGAACGAGATTGACCTGGCTGACTGCATTTATCATCACCATCACCATTCCGTGTACTTTGTGCTGCCTCTTTCACCAGTATTACTGATGGATCCCAACTGTTCATCGCCATATTATTTGCTACTGTAGTTGACTTGCTCCCACCAGCCTTCTGCTTAGTAGTTTGCTTAAATGCTATAGAGGATGAACTTGGAAATTCACCTGAGAAACTCTGGTCATCACTACATTGCCTATTCTCATTATCACGTTTAATGTCTCCACATTGCAACATCTGAGCAACATTCATTTTGCCTTCCTCAACAAAATCACTTGCTGCAGTCGTACATTTGGGAGGAAATCCTGGAGGAACCGGACTACTGTTAATTTTCTTTACATAGGCTCCTAGGCCTAAAGTTCTTGCCGACTTTGAAGGAGAACGAGAAACCACGTCTCCTATCTTCCTTTTCAAGCTGTTAGTAGATCCTTTTATAGTGAATTCATTATTGATGGAGCCATCATCAACATTTCTCGTATCTCCCCGATTGGCTGTAGAAAAATCATTATTCTCCTTCATTGGTACCATCCAATGATCCAGAGTTGCCCCATGAATTCTAGAACTCTTCGTCCTTTGCTGATTGGATGCTGATTGCTGCCACCATTCCAAGTACTGGATTGTAACCTCTCCCGCAGAAAGCCGAGATGGAATGTAGAACTTGTCATGGATCATTGGCCTGTTATAATATCCCCAAGAAATCTCAGGACTCGTGTTATATGGAGCAACCTCACCCGGCACGTCTTGATCAAATCCGAACTGCATTGCAACTCTGTGTGGAAGATACTGTTCTATGCAATCAAGTCCGACCAGCTCAGAAACCTTCAAACATTGAATGAATGATAATAACTCTCCGTCTAATTCTGAATCTTCCGACAACCACGTTTCCTTGTCAGCATAAAACATAGGGAAAGTCCAGTTTGGCACACGCTTAGCATAAGGCCGCCATACAAAGCGGTCTTTAGCCGAGTCTAAAGCTAGCCTCGCATTCTTTACTCTGCTTCTCGAGTTGTCCCACCGAGCTGACCTCGGCTTACCATTTTGAATCAGTTTCCGCTTTGGCCTCAATTCCAGAAACCTCTCCCAACTCCAAACCTGAACCAATTGAAACGGAGACGTGATTTTATGTACAATCACATTACTACGAGTCTCCTTCTCACTTTCGTTCGTCTCTAACGTGCATAAAGAAAAAAGATTTTGTTTCAACAAGCTCAAATCTCTGTAAATGCTCGCAAGAACAGCAGGTGCAAGTGCCACTCTAGTACCTCTAGCAAGACAAATTGCAATAGGAAAAACATGACAGGAGACTATTTGGGAAGAAAAGGGCAAAACAAATCTTGACAACCAATAGGCAAGGAAAGCTTCATGCTCTATTTCGCTACCTGAGTCCATAAATTTTTGCATCCACAAACTCTGGCTTGCTTTGCGATGTGTACTTTTCACGACTTCTTTCTTTGCTTCTTTTAACTCCAACTCAATCCGCCTAAGTTCCTTGTTTTCAATAGAATGGAAAACGGGGACACCTAATACAGAATATCCAGTGATCATCACATCCTCTAACGTAACCGTAGCTTCACCCCAAGGAAAAATGAAAGAATTGGTCTCGGGGCACCATCTTTCTGCAAGTTCAATAATCAAGTTGTCGTCTCTAACGATTGTATACATTGAATTCAATATGGCTTCGTAGATACCAGCCTTCTTCCAGGTAGTAGCATGTAAAGGAGCCATCTTTGTAACCCATGTCTTCCATCTCTTTGTGGGCCAACTCCAGCCACTATAAGAAACCCTCAACTTCAACTTCCGCTTAGCAACCTCAAAAATTGCAGGGAGTTTGGAAATGGAGCCACCACCAGAGTTTATGGAGGGTGTTAGAAAATGTGCCGTTCTCGAAGTTGGAGCTCCGTCTCCAGAGCGTGGGATCATAAGCTCTTGTCTTGATTCAATAATATTACTGTGAAGTGCCTCCATTATTGAGTATAGCCGCCGGTTTAGCACATGGGTTGATTTCTTCCACGGTGACCCTCAGAGAGTGAAAAAGAAGCATAGGAAAAAGGAGAGAAGGAAAACACGACGGCCGCCCCGGAGTGGCCGTTCAATTTCCAACTGAGACTATTTAAATAATTTAAATTTTAAAATTTTTAATTATTGTTTTATCGTTTTAGTTTAATTAGTATATGTAAAGGTTTCTTATTGGAGATTGTGGTGGTCTTTATCAACATCAACGTCACTTTGAAATCTTGCTGAGTTGTAGGTTCTGAAATTGTTTGATATTACGCAATTTTACCTGCATTCCATATAATAGAGAATTTGACGGATGCACACTTTAGCATTAGTTTCTGCTGAAGAGACCTAGGTATTAACTTTTAAAAAATGATATTCCCATTGAAATGGTGTAACTTGCATATTGGTCACAGAGTGCTTCAACTTCAACCAATGGAATTGTTGGGTTGGGTTGTAACCCAACACATTGCATCAATCGTTGCCCTATTAATATTATAACAACTCCGAGAAAGCTCAAGATATTAAGAACGTACCCTGGAATATCATAACCGAGTCCGAACCGCATTCGGTGGAAGTATTGTTCTATTAAGCAAAAGTCCAACTAGTACCGGCGAATGGGGAAACCTTCAAACACCAAGTGAATGATAATTTACGCCTGTTTTGGCAGTATTCTACCAGGGCTTTCTTTAGCCAAGTCTGAACCCGGCCTCTATTCCATAACCAACATCACATCGTGTACGGTACGCTGTTTGACAGTATTATAGCATACAAAGTTTCTAACTTATGCTATTACAAAAGTAAAAGATGTGGCTTTAATTTTATCAACAAAAGCTGGCGTCCTCTCATCTTTTGGCCTCATGAGTCATATGCATAGCTTTCCAACTCATGTGGTGTGGCAAAATAAATGAGCAGACTTTACGCAGTGCTTAAGTTTTAGTAATTAGCATGAATGTCAAAATTTGTTCCTTGGACAAATGTCAGCAGGGTTGACAATATAAGTTTGAAGATTGTGCAGTTGGAACAAATTTCTTCAATTTACTTTATTTGCACCCTTTCGTTGCATTAAATTTAAATTTGTAATGGATTTGAGAAATTGCTTTTTAAAGTGTTTAATTTGCATTCTCATACCAAAATAAGGATGACTTAAATTACTTGGGGCCTTTTGGTTCTATTTCTGTTCTTCTGTTGTAGTTTCCGGTTTCCGTTTTCAATTTCTTGTTTATGTTTTCTTTCAAATAAAATAAAAACCTGTTTGATTGTTAATATTAATGTAGTTGTATTTTATCACCAACAATAATTATATTTTTAATAAAATTTAAAGATAAATTATTATTTTAATTAAATAAATTTATTTAATTTCTTATATAATATTTATTACCAAATTATGATATTTTAATAAAATAAATAATTTAAAAATTAAACGTTTATTTGTAAATTAATATTTATTTGAAATATATTTTAATTATTAAATCCAATTTTATTTGAATATTTATATATTTTAAATTTAATTATATATAATTTAATTATAAAAATTAAATAAAATTAAATAAATCTTAATTTTACAAATAATTAATTTTAATTTATTAAATATATAAATATAACCTTGAATTTAATTATTAATAATTTTATTAATAATTAAATAATATATATTTAAATGATAGTAAATCATATTATGAAAAAAAACAAAACATGAAACAAAATCCACTTTTATGGTTTTCATAATTTTGAAAGCTGAAGAAACCAAAATCAAAATTAAAATTAAAATTCAAACAAACAAGATTTTTACTAAATTTGAAAACAAAAACAGAAAATCAAAAATAAAATGGAAATAAACACCCCTTTAATTCCAATTATCACTATGATTAGATTAAAGAATACTTAGGTACAGAAACTTATGTAAGACTTGATATGAGTGATAATTCATGGATTGAATTTTATTCACTTACCAAACAAACAAGACTAGATTTTGAAAATCCTAATAGAATAATGGTATATCGAGCACCATAATAGATGTAGGGATTAAAAATCTTAACAAGATTATGTGGATCCATTATGCATTGAAATAATTGTTGGATGTTATTGCACCTTAAATATTAAAAAGATCAAAGATTTTACTTCCCAATTTCTTTGTCTTTAGCTAAGGGCTTGAACAATCTCTTTGGCTTTTGTTACTATCACTTTACCAAAGCATATGCCCCACGTGTATGCTTATAAATAATTCAAATGGACCCAACATTTACCCAATCCCTTGAAACGCAAATTTAGTCACATTGACCTAAGATTGCCAATGTTATTTTTATGTTTCCATATGTACTATTTTATCGGGACAATCTACAATGTGAAGTAATATTAGTGAATATCAAGTTAGTGTGTGAAACTTGAAGGAGTGCCTTATATGCCCTATTATGCATACATCTTTGTACTACTTTCTTTTTTCATGATACTATTACTCTAAGGAGTGAAGGGAACTTATTAGCTTAAGAAAATTTGATTAGATGCATTTTAGTTTTCAGCTATTTGTTTCTTAGAAAAGTTCCTCTAAAATAGAAAAGATGTGGAATTTCCAACTTTACATGCCTTACAAAATTGTCGTGAGATTATTTTGCATCTACTATTATGATGGTATCTTCTCTTCCGCTTAATAAAGTTCAGAGGATCTTGATTTCATATAAGCATCAATGTTGGAGAGTCATAGAGTGATTGGTTCTTGTATTTGATTCACTTTATGGTCAACATTAATAGCTATAATAAGATTGAAGTAGGTTAATTAGTACAAATTTGCAAGAATTGTAAAGCTTAAATTGTGAAGAATTTACAATTATATAATATGTTAGGATTTTCCTTCTATTTTGTTATCTTCATCGCAAGAGACTAATGAAAATTAGTTGCCTTTTCAGATTTTGAGATTTGTAGACGAATAAAGAGCACACATAAGTTTTTACTTGGTTCAATAGTTTAATTGCTATCTACTTCAAGGATCTCACGTGGTGGTTCTCCTAGCTTTAATGAAAAGGAAAAAGGTTACAAGAGACGGAGTGTTTTTGCAACACTTGTAAGAGTTGTCTAAAAACTCACTAGCACTCTTAAGTAAGTACTCTAGCAACTCTCTAACTCCTAATTTCTTCTTGTAAAACTCTCTCAGAATTTTTTGGTTACAATTGAGAAAACTGTACAAGTACATAAACTGATTCTAATTTCAATTTTTTATAAACCAAAATGTAGCCGTTGTATTCTGTTTATCATACCTTCATTGCTAAGGAAAGTCTAGTCAAGCCCAGGCTCAAAGCACACTTTATGTGCATCTCACGTGTATCACTTAAAGCCAAGCTCCTCTTCTGTGCTGCGTTTTGCTTTGTCCATTCCTATTGTTAATCCTGTAACCAAACACCCTCAAATCTTTGGGTTTTAATGTTGACAACTATTAACCAAAGCAAATAAAAAACACACACACACATAAACACATAAACCCTAAATACCTAAATATTAAATAGAATCATTCGAGATCAAATCAATGATTTGCATTGAAAGTTGATGGATAAATGTGAATCAATTCACATTTATTCCCTCGTTCTCCATTAATTTTGACGTCATTCTTCAATTTTTAAGAGATTTAAGAAAACAAACCCTAGTATATACCTTATACGTGAGACCATAAATTAGGTTTTGTGATGATTGTCATCTTCAAGGGGCTTCACTAATCTATAGATAATCTCTACAGAAAGTGAATTTCCTTATTGTAACAATCTTTGTTCCAAAGTTTGAAGGATTTAGATCACCGGCTATCTTCTCTAGAGTGAAGAGACCCTGAGCAATTTTGTCTCTAACGAAGTGAAGCCTCATTTTGATGTGCTTGGATCCCTCGTGCAGGACAGGATCCTTACTGAGGTAAAATGCGCTTTGACTATCTATATAAATTGTTGATGTTGCTAGGTTAATTTGAATTTCCTTTAGGATGCCTATCAACCATGCTAGCTCTTTTACGGCTTCTGTGATTGCATAATATTTTGCCTTTGTTATCGATATTGATACTACTGACTATTGTTAAACTTTCCAACTGATTGAATTGCCTGCTAATGTGAAAAAATGCTGATAATGATTTCCTTGTGTCTTTGTCTGTTGCATAATCTACATCTACAATATCACACAAACATATCTCATTGCATTTAGTTAATTCAAGGTTAGAAAAATATAAACCATAGTTTAAAGTTCCAACCAAGTATCTGAAAACATTTTTTAAACCTTGCCAGTGCTCAAATCCTGGGTTGGCCATGAATTTTCTTAGAATGCTAATTGCATAAACCAAGTCGGGAACATCATATACATGATACTCCCAAGTCCAACATTATAAGGATAATTCATCATAGCTTTCTGTTCTTCCTCAATTTGAGGACTCTTACAAGCAACCATCTGCAGATGTGAGCCTATAGGAATAGAATTGAGTTTTGCTTGTTCCATGCTGAACTGGGCATGAACCTTTCTGATGCAATTCTTCTAAATTAACCATAGCTTCCCTTCCCTCCTATTCCTGATAATCTGGATTCCGAGGAGCTTATGTGCTTAAACCATATCCTTTATCTCAAAATGCTTATATAAATCATTCTTCACCTCTACAATTTTGTTTAAGTCCTTTATAGTGATGAATAAATTATCTACATAGGCTAGTATATAGACAACTTTTGTCTCTCTTAGGTCCTTGTAGTAAAGACAGTAATCATAGGCACTTCTAGTGAATTTCATACCAGATGTTACCTCATGAAACTTCTTGTTCCATTGCCTAGGTGCTTGTTTCAACCCATATAGGGATTTCTGAAGCAAGAAGACATAGTTAGGCTTATCTTTATCTACAAAACCAATTGGTTGCTTCATGTAGATAGTTTCCTTAAGCTTTCTATATAATAAGGTTACTTTAACATCCAATTAATGGATTTCCCAGTCATAGATAATTGTTAGCATAAGAATGAGCCTTATAGTCTTGAATTTCACAATAGATGAGAAAATCTCTTTCTAGTCAACTCCCTCCTTTTGTCTGTATCCCTTAGCTACAAGCCTAACCTTGTATATCTTGAGTTCTGCCTCTGTGACTCCCTCTTTAAGCTTAAACGACCATCTGTTTTCAATTAGATTTGCTTTAGGTGGCTTGGGCACTAGCACCCAAGTCATATTTTTCATTAAAGAAAAATATACATTCTTACTATCCAATTTCCATTGTTCAACATCCTCTTTGCTCATAGCTTCTTCATAGGTTTCTGGTGCCCTGCAATCAATAGATTTCGCAATAAGACAAACATATTCCACTAAGTTAGAGTCATTATACCTCCTTTTAGGTATCCTTTGTCTTGGTTGTCTATCTCTAGTGACCTAATAGTCAAGTAGAGATTCATTAGTGCTATCTATAGCTAGCCGTGAAGTTCCCTCCTCACTTTCACCTTCTATTTCTTCAGTTTCTTGTTCATGGTGGTAGAGCCTTGTACAGGCTCCTCATTATGATGTTGTATGCCATCTTCTTCTGTTTCAGTTGTTGGTGGCACATAGAAAGGAATTGAAGTAATTGGTGATCCTCGATTGCTTTGAATTTCCTTTGTAGGTTAGTATCGACAAGATTCTAATAGCAAAGGAAATTCATGCTCCTAAATATCACATTTCTACTAACAATGCTTTAAAACCTCCCTGTTAAAGCAATAGGATTTGTAACCTTTAACTCCTTTCCCTCCTTTAATTTCTCTAATTTCTAATTTCCCTTCCTTTTTGTGTACATAAGCAGTACATCCAAAAATTCTTGAGTGAGTCAAACTAGGCTTCTTTCCATTCTAGATTTCCTGAGGTGTTTTGAAAATCCTACTAGAATAATGGTATATCTAGGCACCACAATAGATGTAGAGATTAAAAATCTTAACAAGTTTATGTGGATCCATTACGCATTGAAATAATTGTTGGATGTTGTTGCACCTTAAATATTAAAAAGATCAAAGATTTTACTTCTCAGTTTTTGTATCTTTAGCTAAGAGCTTGAACAATCTATTTTGCTTTTGTTACTATCACTTTACCAAAGCATATGCCCCACGTGTATACCTATAAATAATTCAAATGGACCCAACATTTAACCTGTAACATCCCATCACCGATGGGAAGGTTATATTGGTAAATTGGGACGAGCTAGTTGGTTATTGCATATTTTGATATGAGCATACATTTGGCCTCTAATTTTAGAGGAATGAGACATTTTACACATGCACATATAGGTACATGCATTCATGACATTTCTCGGTATTTATGTATGAATCTGATTTGTTTGTGAATTCTGAGACAATTGCGTTTGAAAATCTGAATTGGAACTATTCTAGGAGTGATTATCAATTGTTAGTGACTCTTCAAAATGTTTCTGGAATAATTGGGAGAAAATGTCCGGACCGAAAATTTTTCGAGTGACGGACTGATTGATTGTATAGTACTGAAATAACTGTCCAATGGCCATGAAAATTTAGGTATATGATTTTAGAAATTATATGTCGAGCCATTGAAATTTGGAGACGAATTGGAATGGAAATAAATTGTGAATCGAGAAAGAGATTTAAATGTATTGTGAGGAAAAAGACAAGTGGGATGATTCTATTATTAAAAGAGAAACCCTTTTAAATGCCTTAGGGTTTAAATGTCTTCTTTGGAAGTTGCGAAAATCACTTGGTAGAAGATTGATTTCTCCTCCACCTAGGGCATGATCCTTTCTCCTTCGATTGATTCTCTTTTCCTCCTTTTAGTGTGTGATCTTTTGTTGTCCAAGTGTTGCTTGCCTTCTTTATGCAAAGATCATCGAAAACCCTAAAGAAGATGAAGATTTTGAGGTTTTAGTGAGGGAGCCGTAGGTGTTAAAGGAGTTGGAGATGATGTTCGGAAGATTAAGAGTGGAAACTTGATTTGGTAAGTAAATTGGTTTTATGTTGTTTATTATTTGTTGATATGCATTCATGATGTTTAATGGGAAAGATTGGGGTGGTTGTGTTTGGGTTATGGCTGTTTTGAAAGAGAAAAATGGGAAAAATTAGTTGAAGAAGACGACTTGCAACCCGCACGTCGCGGCGCGCCTGCGCCATGACGCAGCGAGAATTGATGTTCTCACCGCGGCGTGAGCAAGGGCTTCGCCGTGGCGAATTTATATTAATTCGCCGCAGCGAGCTCTCTTCAGATGCCACGACGAGCAACTCTAGACGCCATGCATGGCGCCCTTTAGCCGCGACAAACCCCTATTTTTGAACGATATAGTTTAGTTTTGAGTCATAACTAATGATGTAGACCTCCAATTGAAGTGATATTTGATTCGTTATGAACTAGAGAAAGAGGTCTACAATTGATATAAAGAAAGAGAGTTTGAATTCAGGTCTTTAAGATCTCAATTTGTGAATGAAAGTTGGGTTTAGGGTGCTATTACAACCTAAGAGTTGTTTCATGATTATTGGAGCATCATTTTGAGACTGTTGACTTATATTTAATGCTTTTGGGGTCTACAATGGGTGAAATTGACCGAATGATTAGTAATTTTGACTTTGAGGTCTTCTTTGAGAATAAGGGTATTTTCTTAATGGGATAGTGTTTATGGAATGAAAAATTGGTCTTGAGGCAAAAGAAAGTAGAAATTGGGATATAGCACCAGGAAGGTCATGAACATGCATCGTACATTCTGTTAATTGTGACATATACATCATTGAATTATTCTGATTGTGCATTTAGTAATGGAAAATTATTTGACTGTTATAGAGGTACAGATGGAACAACATTCCACGGATATTACTGGGACTTCCAGGCAGTAGTTCGGAAGTTACAGGTGAGTAACCTAGTTGGTTCCTTAATCCTTGATTTGTTAAATGTTCTGTACTTAGAATTTGGTGGGATATGATGATGGGTATATGTGAATTTTGGCATTGAAGTGCAAACTGTTTGTGAAAGTGAAATTTGTCATGCTTCAATGTGATAATTTGTAAATGTGTGATGATGTGTAAATGTGAATGAAATGATGTATATGTGAGAATTGTTTGTGATTGAAATACCGGATCGAAGGTCCGAGGGAAAGGGAAATTGACATTGAAGTGTTAATTGCTGTGATTGAGAAACTTATATGTTTCCGTATGTGATGATATGATGTGAACTATTGTGAATAATTGAGAATGAACTGATTGTTTGGGATAAATAGGTTTTAACGACAATGTGACTGTGATTATATTAGGCATTGTGCATTTCATAGACAAATGCATGAACGGACAATAATAATAACAATTGTGACCTGAGTTGCCACTGATACTGAAAAGAGCCTCGAGCTCGAAGGGAGTTAGTGCATACCCAGAGAGCTCTCCTACTCCCTGAGCGTGTCTCATGAATCATCGTTCACTTGTTTAAGCGCTTTCGATCACAACACTGAAATGAAATGGGAAAGAGTCACATATGCATTGCATACTCATTGTGATGGATTAAATTCAGTGAATGGGAAATAGGCGAGAGTGTATGATACAATTGTGTTAACTGATTTGCGAAATTTCTGAGTTCTGTGATTGCATGAGAACCTGTAAATTGCTTTATGGTATTCTAAATGTGTTATTGTAATATGCTGTACACTATTTGCGTAATGCATGAATTGAGTGAACCATCGATGATGGTTTCTCATTAAGTTCGCAAACTCACCCAAAATTGCAACTATTTTTCAGGATTGAAGAGTACCCCGTTAGACAACGGGAGTATGCCTACCGTATGCAAGTCAGAGTTTGAAGTCGGGATCAGTTCACGTCTGCATTAGTGTCATTCTGTCTTGTGTAAAATTGCATTTCTACATTTTCCGCAGAATAGTGCTTTTATTTCAGTGGGTCCCAATTGGCTAATACTGTAATTGTAATGTGATTACCGAAATTGTTCAAGAATAGCATTGGGCCCAAGTTTGGCTATGGAATTTTTGTGCATGTGATGGTTTAAATACTGCTGAGTGTCTGTTATGACTGAAATTGTGTATGTTTGAAAATGTTTTCATGTTAAATCAGACCAAAATCGTTTATTGACTTCCGTGCATACAATCGTTTTTAAAAAGAAAAATGTCATACTGAGTTTTGATTTATCAATTGATCGTTTCAAAGATACCACCCTCGTGAGGCATGGGCTCGTATATCACCCTCGATGTCGAGTTTGGATCTTGTGGGAGTGGGATGCTACATTTGTGGTATCAGATCCCAGAAGTACTATCTTATATGGGCTGTTTTTGAAATTTGGGTCAAGTTACATGCATTTAAGTCACGTCACGGCAGACAAAGACAATCGATCCCCGCCTAGCATACGAGTCACATGTATGAGCATGTATCAATTGTTTAAGCGGTTAGAAATAGTGAGGAAAATGAAGATATGTTAGAATGTGATAATTCGAAGTTGTGGATATCTCGGAATAAGAAAAAGTGTATGGTTCGATTTGATAAATGAAGATTAAGTGCATTGGTATTGGTGGTTATATTATGAAATGCAACCTCAGAGTTATACTAAGTATATCCATGAATGTGGGATAGATATGAATATCTAGTTGTGGCTTGATAGAGGAAAATAGAGATATGTTAGAATTGGCAAGATTGAAAGTGTATAAACAAAGTGGACGAAAATAAAATGTTCTATGATCTAGAAAGGCTACAATTAGGTTTGATTACTGTGATGAGAGTTTTGAATAAAGGTTTATACTTTAAAGTCAGAATATGTTAGTGGGAAATCAAAAATGATTATACATCTATGATTTTGACTTAATTGTGAACATTCATGGGTTTGATGAAATAGTTGTCAAGGTTCAGTCATTTTGCCTATGTAAACGCATATCTGATAATGGGAGCACCATGGCTAGTGAGTTAGTGGATAATTGCTAGCCATAGTTCTTATAGTTTAAAGTTCAATATGAGATAGAATAAGAAGTGAAAGTGCTTATTAGTGATCAATTGAGAATAAATTGAGATTAATCCTCACGAAGGAGGACAGGTGCGAAAAGGGAAGTGTTGTCAAAAATAAATGAGATCAAGGTATCCTTAGCGTAAGTGACTAATTGGGGAGTTGTCTTACATCTGTCTCTCGAAAAGATGTAATGATTTTGATGGTATATACTTCACTGAATCTTATAAAAAAGGATGTTTGATTACATGAGTTATGACATAAATTGATCTTCGTGGGATATCATGAATAGCTAAAATTGATTGCCTAAGGCATTGAGAATGGCTGACAAGAAATGTGACGACTGTTGATGATTAGGAATTCTGTGAACGGTATCGATGAAAGTAGTAAGAAATCTTCTTTCAAAGAAGAGTTTTCCTGAATTGGGTTACATCGATCAAATGATTCAATTGAAAAATTTATCAATGAAAGGACAAATCTGAGATAAATCTGAAATGAATTAAAAGTCTTTATGGGAGTTCGAATCCTAGCGGAGACTCAAGCGTATGAGATAGAATCTGCTACTGAGAAGTATGCACTATGTTAATGTAAGGAATCCAACTATGTACTAGGATTTTTGAACATTAAGGAGATATTAATTGCGATTATGAGGAAAATATCGGTTCACGAATATTTTGTGTCAATATGTTCGGGAAGTACAAAATTGATATGATGAATGTGTTATCAACCCAAGCTGTAAAAATGGCAATAAATTAAATTTTGTGGAGAAACTAGTGTAAAGGAACATTTGTCAGAACATGTCATTATGAAATTGAGAAAATCATACGAGAATTTTTCTTCATTAGGGAGATCAAATGCTTAAAGAGTTATGAAAATCAATCATGGGTATAAGGAGTTTTGCGTTGTAATTGTCAGAGATAATAATGCCCCCGACAGTATTATACTACTGAAGAGTAAAATGTCTCAATTGTGTTTAGATTGGATAGTGACTATGATCATTAATGATATATTTAATGTATTTGAAAAGTGGAGAAAGATATTTTGCATAGATGAGGAAATCTTTTATATCATGAAAGCTTTATAAAAGTGAATCTTAGCTTGATCAAATAAATTATGGATGAATTAGTATTCGAATATGGCACATTGGAAGACTTAAATGACGATAGAGGTGATGATAAAATGCGAAATTGCAAGGGATATATATATATAGGATTTGGAGTTATTTAGAACTAGCCGTATGCTGGATTCGTCCAAAAGTTGTTAAATATTTTCTAGTCTTAGCCTTTGACAAAAATATTTGAGGAAAAAAATGTGTGAATCATATGAATGATGAATGTAAAAAGAGACATTTGGAGAAATTTACAACTCGAGTATTGATCGTATCACTTTAATTTTGGAGACATTATTCGTACAGGAACATTTTTGGATATATCTATAAATATGCAAATCGATAACGGTCAAGATATTTCGAGAATTTGAAAGAATTGGAAAGGATTATGCGATTGAGTATTTCAAAATTAAGCTAGTGATGCAATTTAATGTATTGAATAGAAAAGTCAATGGAAGAAGATCACAATTTGGGCGATAAGGTTATTAAATCTAGTGTAATACCGAGTGAAAACTGTTGAGCTCGCAAGGGGCAAAAAGAAAGTATTTTTTTAGCTATTGGATTTCCAAACCAGGTATGTATAAAAAGGATTGACAAAACCCAAATTGAGGATTTAGAATTTGAGAACTTTATGGAGGAATCGAAAATGAATCCAACTTTTAAGAAAATGATATTTATGACTGGATTCAGAAGTATGTGTAATACCCACTAAGGAAACGATTAGAGAAAACACAAGGAACAATCGAAGCTTTATGTTCTAGTAAGAGTACATTGAAAGAGTAATTGAAGTTTTAGAAGATAAAATCGAATGATTATATGTGAATAACCAATAGACCGGATTGCTAGAGACAAATGTAATTGGGAGTTCATCGGGATATGAGATTGATGTATAGTTGATTGATTGTGGGTATGATAATCGTTATATTGGTGACACCATTCAATAGTGTATAAGGGGTCTTACAATAAAAAGGAGTCGTTCACTCTTATATTAAAGTGAACATGACCTAAAATAGTGAAGGCCATGATTGATTTGAGATAATATTGATTAGTGAAATGAATCTGTAATAGGGGTTAAGTAATCCAGGTTAATGACAATATTGAGGCTATGAAATTTTGCGAGATTAGTGTTTTAACACTAAAGAGATGGAATCTAGTAAGCGATAAATGAAATACTTCGAAGTGTATCACCTCGGTTAAGATGCACTGAGATGGAGATAAAGGTATTATTCGGGGAAACAAAATTTGTTTTAAAGTGACTTCTATGTGACTGTGGTGTGAATAGAACTATGAATTGGTAAGTTAGTCTAAACTTAAAAGATGTTTCGGATTCACTAAGTGTTTCATGGACAGGATTAGTAAATATTGTTATGATCCGATATATGTGTTATTGATACCGAAAGTAAAGAATTGCGACTAATCATGAGGAAACAGTTAAGACAGTTTAGAGTTTGAGGAAGGTAAAGGGGTGATTGATCGTATTGATTTCAGTTAATCGGCAGAAATTAATCATGTAGTGAATAAGTGGGAAACATAATATGAATGAATGAAATAATTCCCCTGTCTTCCTGATCAATCACATATGAAATTTCGAGGACGAAATTTTTGTTAGGAGGGGAGAATTGTAACATCCCATCACCGATGAGAAGGTTATATTGGTAAATTGGGACGAGCTAGTAGGTTATTGCATATTTTGATATGAGCATACATTTGGCCTCTAATTTTAGAGGAATGAGACATTTTGCACATGCATATATAGGTACATGCATTCATGACATTTCCCCGTATTTATGTGTGAATCTGATTTGTTTGTGAATTATGAGACAATTGTTTTTGAAAATCTGAATTGGAACTGTTCTAGGAGTGATTATCAATTGTTAGTGACTCTTCGAAATGTTTCTGGAATAATTGGGAGAAAATATCCGGATCGAAAATTTTTCGAGTGACGGACTGATTGATTGTATCATTGATATAGATGGACATTTATTTAATTGTTAATTAAATGAGAGTAACAGCTCATATAAAATCTTTTGGCTTATTTTCTTTTATAAGTTTGACTTATTTATTTCAAAATTTTATGTATATTTAATATATATAGAAATTTTTTAAAACACATTTTATGAAACAATTATGAATTATGTTAATTAAATAAATGTAACATTTCTCATATAATTTTTGGTTCACTTTTTTAATTTTATTTTGTTTACATAACTCATGAATTTATAGCATTCATCAAATGTAAGTTTAGATGTATAACTAGCAACAAAAACATTTAAAGTCCAAATTAATATCAAAACCTAAATTACAAATGTTTTCAATCATTTATATAGATACATATTTATTTCATTGTGTTAATTACATGAATATGACATTTCATAGAAAATCTTTTAATTCACTTTCTTTTATAATAGATGTTGTTCAAATTTAGTCAATTCAAAATTTTATGTACATTTAATATATATAATTTTTATAAAAGTACAATTTTATTAAGCAATTATGAATTATGTTAATTAAATGAATGTGATATCTGTCAAAGACCATTTTGTACTTCACTTTGTTTTAAAATAATTTTTTGAAATTTGTTAGTTTCAAAATTTATGTACATTAATATATACATTTTGAAATTTTCATTCTAAACAACTCATTTTAAAATAGAAAGCATACCAAATAATCGAACACTACAAGAAATTCTTCATATAGCGACGAAATATATTGATGGAAAATATAGCGTCCGTTAATTGCGACAGAAACACTAATCCGTCGGGGAAATGAAGATGATTTCCGACGGTCCAGAAATCCGTTGCCAAAGTTGGAGAGAAATTTGCGCGGGGCCTTTTAGTGACAGAAATATGCCGATGGAAGTAATTCCGTCTGGAAATAGGGACGGAATAAAATATTCGGTCGGTGAACTTGTCGATAGAATTGATTCACCGACGATAAAAAATCCGTCGCTATATTAAAGAAAGAATATTTCCGACGGTCACCAAATCCGTTGCCAAGGATGGAATGAAAATAATTCGGCGAAGGAAATATGCCGTTGAAAATTATTCCGTTCTCAGAAATAGGACGGAATTAAAATTCGGTCGGAAAAATTTGTCGGAGGGAAAAATTTCACCGATAGAAATAAGCCGTCGGTATATTAGGTTTCCAGGTTTAACTCTCCGACGGTATATTTTAATTATACCGACGGATAAGTTCCGTCGCTAAAATACGACTTAAATCCTAAGCATCGCCTTCCTTCTCTCCTTCCCCGACTCTCCTCTTCTCTTTCTCTCTCCTTCTCCGCGACGCTATGCTCCATCTCTCCCTTCACGTGTTCAAGGTAAAATCCAAAAGCTTGTGGGTGTTGTACATGGATGTATTTCGTTTGAACCGATTTGAATATTATTCATTTGATTTGTTAATTTCTCCTCCAAATCATGTAGATAATGGTTATGAATGCTATTTTGATTACAAACTAAAAATTTCGTTTGAACTGTAATGTTTGGATCTAATGTTTCTTATTTGTAAAAGATTGTTTGAGATTTAAGAGACTCCTGATAAGTGACATTACTTAGGCTTAATTCACTAATTTAGTTTGGAAACCAACAAGTCATGGAAGTAAAAAATAGTGAAAGGTCATTAAATGTAAACATGGTTGAGTGGATTGGAAGTTAATAAGTTTATTGAAGTAGAAGTCTAAATCATGACAGTTGAAGAAATAGTAGCAGATAATTAGCTAAAATATAGAGAATAAGTTAGTTACAAAAAATTACTTGAGCATGAGAGGATTATAAATTCGCTAGCACCTGCACAACAAATGACACATAATACAACTCTTTGACTAACACACCATGGTACAAAAGAAATCGCCTCTAGAAAAGACATTCAACCTATTTGAAAACATTTTATTATTTTTCAACTTTCTTTATATTACTTAATCCACCTTTAATTTTCAATTTGGTCCATAAATTGATATTTTGTTTTCAATCAATGCAAGTATGACTTTGGACTTCAGTAAATAGTAACATGGCCTAAATCTCCTTCACTAGAAAGCCTTTGAGTCGGTCCAAACTTCATCATCTTAGTGATAGCGGTTGGACCTTACCAAAGCAACTTAAAGAAATAAAATTTAAAATATTTACAATTACAACCTAGAAATTTTGTTGACGGTAGAGTTTTAAAAATCTACTAATACGTTATAATTATTCCTAATTAATAAAAAGGTTATTTTCAAATTACTCACATAAATTAATTATTGTTTTAATATTACAATTTTATACTTTTATTTTGGTTTAATAGTTTATTAAATATATAAATGAATGATTTTCCTTATTATAATAGAAAGATATAACATATATAACAATCATTTTAATTCAAATCAAGTAGACCAAGAAAAAAATAATTCCATATATAACAAACATTTTACAATCTTATATTAGTCATTTCAATAAATTAGGAGTTCAATCATTGCATGATAAATGCTACTACACTCGATATGATAAGACACAATTTTATTTTGTTTGTTGTAGAACTGATTGTCTCAAAGATTTATACTTTGGAGGAACGTTAAGATAAGCTCACGCAGTATTGAAATGATAACTATACTTTTACTTCAATTGTGGTAACTTTAAGCATATATTTGTTAATATTATTTGACGTTATCATAAAATTTTGTATGGTTGTGAATTGCTTTGAGATTATTAATGTTTAATTCTTGATACTGTATAACAATTAATGATATTGACATATGTTGTTATATGTGTCATACATGAATTATAATGACAATTGATTGACTTATTGAAATTAATAAAGATCGCAAATGACTATGAGCTAGCAGGATAGATCTTGGATATATAGACGATTAACCCCCACCGGCTTCATTAATCCCGAATTGCGCATGGAGTTGATGGTTTTATTCATTATGCATGCTCTCAACATGCATATATGGATGGACAAAAGATCAGATGTCCATGTAGCAAGTGCAAGCACAAATGTTTCCTTACTCTTGATGAAGTTAAGTTGCATTTGCTGCGAAAAGGGTTTGTACCCAATTATTTTGAGTGGACACGACATGGCGAACCGTTAATTTGTAGCACCTCAAGGGGGAATGAAGCATAAATGTCTGTCAACGTAAATGAGTATGAAGGGGAGGTTGGAAGTAGAGGGAATTTTGTTCATGGAACAGAAAACTCGTACAGGCAAATGGTCTTTGATGGGGTCGGTTGCACCTTTGAGACAAATACGATAAATGTTGAAGAAGAACCTAATGCAGAAGCACGGAAATTTTTTGACTTACTCTGTGCTCTTCAATCGAGAATCAGGGCCGTTGTCAAAAATGACGCAATTGTCTTCAATTGCGCGAATTTTGAACGTCAAGAGTGAAGGACATATATCGGATCGTAGCTTTGATAACATTTTGGAGTGGTATACTGAATCACTACCCGCTGATCATTCAATGGTTGATAGCTTTTATAATATGAAGAAACTGATTCGGAGTCTTGGGTTGCCAGTGGAAAAAATTGATTGCTGTCGGTTGGGATGTATGTTGTACTGGGGAGATGATGTGAACTTAGATGAGTGCAAATTTTGTGATCAATCGAGGTTTAAGCCACGAAAGCGTGCAATGAAACAAAAATTAGTTCCATGAAAGCGGATGTATTATTTCCTGCTAACTCCGAGACAGCAGAGACTTTATGCATCTGATATGACTGCATGTCACATGAGATGGCATGCTGAGCACGATCAGGAAGATAGAATAATGCGTCATCCATCAGATGCACTGGCATGGAAGAATTTCAATGACACCCATCAACACTTTGCAGTTGAAAGTCGAAATGTGCGGTTGGGATTGTCGACTGATGGATTCCAACCTTTTGGTCAATCCGGGCAGCAATATTCATCTTGGCCAGTGATAATTACTCCTTATAATTTGCCTCCGTGGATGTGTATGAAAGAGGCTTACATGTTTCTACAGCTATTGTGCCAGACCAACAAATCCCAAGCGTAAAATAGATGTTTACTTACAACCGCGATATTAGAATTGCAAGATCTTTGGGAAACGGTGTGTGCAAACATATGATGTATCTTTGAAACAGAATTTTGTCATGAGAGCGAACTTTAATGTGGACGATAAGTGACTTCCGCTTTGGCCATGTTATCTAGTTGAGCACATTTGGGAAGTTGGCTTGCCCTCATTCATGCGGCAATGATTTAGATGCGTTTATCTTCCATCCGGTGGCAAATTAGTTGGTTTGACAATCACGAAAATTCCTTCCTCCCGATCGTCCGCTTAGCGCAATAAATATAAGTTCATGAAAAATAGGACACAAACAACCAGCTCCACCTCTAAAATGTGGTGTTGAGATTTTGCAAGAGATTGAGGCATCGGGCTTGCTTAAAGTAATCGAATTTGAAGCGATGAAGTAAATCAAGCATCATCAAAACTTTGGTTGGCGGCGAAGCATATTTTGGGATTTACCATATTGGAAAACAAATATGGTGCGACATAATCTGACGTGATGCATATTGAGAAAACATGTTTGACAACTTGTTCAATACGATTATGAACATTGAAGGAAGACAAAAGACAATGCCAAATCCAGAGTGATTTGGAACCGCCTGTAGAAGACATGAGTTACATAAAGATGTTCGCATCGTAAATATCCAAAGCATGTTACACTTTGGACAAGCAACAAAGGAGCGTTTGTGTGAATGGTTGAAAGGACTCAAGTTTCGATGGTTATGTTTCAAACCTGTCTAGGTGTGTAGATATGAGAAAATACAAAAACTTTGGGATGAAAAGTTATGATTGTCATGTTTTTATGCAAAGGCTAATTCCAATTGCCTTTCGCGAGTTGTTACCTTCTAAGGTATAGGAACCATTAACGAGTTGAGCTTGTTTTCAAAAGCTTAACATCATCTAAATCAATTTAGATGAATGGAAAAATTAGAGAATGAAATTCCGCTTATTTTGTGCAAGTTAGAAGGGATTTTCCTCCTAGCTTATTTGGCCGCATGGAGCATCTACCGTGCATTTACCATACGAAACAAAACTTGCAGTCCAAATCAATATCGATGGATGTATCCATTTGAGAGGTAACTCTGACTATCATATCGTTACCCATTTGTACATGTTGTGTGTCTACCAACATTGTAATAACCATATGCTTTATTATTGTATTTACATCATCTTAAAAAAAATGTCAAAAACAAGGCTAGAGTTGAGGGCTCCATATGTAATGCTTATTTGGTTGAGGAAGCTAGTACGTTTTGTGGACATTATTTTGAGCCTCATGTATGATAAGGGCGGCGAGACAAGTTCCTCGTAAAGACGATGGGGAGGAACAAGTGGTGCGGATGGGAACTTGTCAATTTTTACATATCCAGGACGGACATCTGGACGTGCAACAAGACGAATGCTAACAGAGGAGGAAATTCATGAGTTCGAGGTACAATAATTATTTCTGTTATTTATTTAATATATATATATTGTTTCATGATTAATATATATATAGTTTGACGTTAACTAACATATATTTTTTTGTTCTTTAATCAGAAAGCATTTTTCTGGGACGCTACTTTGGATGGGAGCATATACAAATTTTGGGAGAGGTGGGCTCGTACACGTTATCGTGACTTCATTAACGCGATAAACAAGGCTGGTGTACGACCCCGCTATATTTCGGAAGATATTTGGAGTCGTTGGCTAGCGTATTGGGCATCACCGCAAAGAATGTCCATCTTAGACGTAACTCGCTAATAGGCGTGGAGGCCTAGGTCTCTGAAGTCTTGTACATACGGAGGCTCGATAACTCACCAAGAACATGCAGACAGACTTGTAAGTATCTACACTTTACACTAATTTTGTCAATAGTTAGCTTCGATGTATTATGGATAATGATAATGGTCTACCTATCTCGATGCCACATATGATGTGTTGACTTATTTCGCACATATTTAAACGATTTCTAGTTCACATCTAACGACTTAGTCTTTCTCATGTAGGAGAAGTCATTAGCACGAAGGCTTCACCCCCTTGATTATTTCTCGCACACTCACAAAGAAGCATGACGTGTAACCTTCATCAACAACCATTGCCGAGAGCTGAATGTATGTCCAAGTTATTGCATTTTTTTATTTTTTAAACACTCGCCCCGCCCTTCGTCTTAATGTTAACTTCACATACCTTATAGGACCAATTACAACAAACACTGAGCCGCGTGCGGGAGGAACGACTGTAGGCGTGTCTCGGGCGATTTTGAGGCCGTGGGTGGTAGGGATCGTCGTGGCGGGATATTTGGTCTAGGTTCGTATGGGAACACATGTTATTCTAATTTTCATGTCCAAGATAATGGCGTCCACTAGGCCATCGAACAACAATGAAGTCATCGAGCTCCGGATTACAAAGACAAACATTAATGGACAAGATTGCTCATTTGGAAGAGGCGAAGGTAGAAAGGAGGAACAACGGATTAGGGAAGATGAGCGGCGGGAGGAACAACGAGATGAGGGAGCAGGAGCAACGAATCAAAGTTGCGAGATGGAGCTACAAATGAGAGAGAGATGGCGAAGATGAGAGAAGAGATTACGCAGATGGCTCGAGCTTGCAACCACCGTCCGTCAATCGAAGGGAAGTTCTCCAAAGGACCACCAACGATCACCACAACTTTAGATTTTCGAACTCATGATTTTAAGGTACAATCATAACAATTTATGTACTTTGATGTGTTTGTATACATTTGTATTCCAATTGACATTATTAAAATCTTTGATGTCTTGGTTGATGTGTGGAACCAATTGTATACAATTGTTTTATTCAAAACTTTGATGTCTTGGTTGATGTGGATGTCCAATTATATATGCACCCAATGGATTATACCTTTTTACCGACGGAATAAACAATTCCGTCGGAAAATATTCACCGACGGAATAGACATACCGTCCGGAACCTAACTCGACTTAATTTGGCGACGTCCAAAATTCCGTCGTTAACGATGTAACTTACTTCGATTATTTGCGATTTGTTGTTCCGTCCCTAAATTATACCGACGTTATATTCTTTGGTGATGTGTTATTTCACCGACGTAATATAAAAAAATTTCCGTCGCGATAACAACAACGGATAATATTCCGCTTGTTAACTGATTGACAAAATACGACGAATATTTCCATCAAGAAAGTATAAGATAGTCATGTTTTGACGGTTTATTCTTTCGTCGCGTTAAAATAACAAATATAATTACCGACGAACTAGCCATTCTTCGACGGAATATTCCGTCGGAGAAAGCCGCTTTCTTGTAGAAGGAAGCTTGGACACCGACTCTGACTTTAAGACTTGATCAAGTTTTAGGTAGCCCAAAACTAAATCAAGTCGAGTAAGTGTCTCTTTAGATAAGCATATATCAATAAAGTTTTTGTCATTAGAGCTTTTGTCAGAAGAACTTTCTTAAGAAATCATTGATTGTTTGATTGTCAATTAAAAAACAACTTTTTTGAAAGAGTTTCATGTAGTAGACTTTGACAACATAAAATAATAAACACTTTTATTAATTTTAACTATATTTTATTTTGTAATCAAAATTATTTATGCATATAAATATTATTTAAAGTATATTAAACAATATGCAAATCACAATATATTAATTATTATATAATTTTAAACCATATGAAATATAAATAAAAATATATCTAATCAAATCTTTTACAAGGATTACAATATAAGTAAAACTAATATAAAAATAAACATTAAAATATATAAAATAAAGTCAAATAATATTACATAAATCGATAATAAGCGTAAAAGCGAAACTTGAGTATTTTGAAAATTATGTAGAAACATAAGAACAAAATGAATTAAATTTTAGCTACCAAAAAGTTATATCTACTAAAATTTTTATTTTACAATCAAATATTTATTTTAAAAAAAACTTCTGCAACGAAAAAAGAACTTACATATTTTCGAAAAACTCAACCAGACAATAATTCCGAAATGTATTACTTGAGTTCTAGGTCACTGCCAGCGGGACCCAAATCCTCTGTTTTAATAAGTTTCACACTTTTAAGTTTTAACCATAAGACAGAGTTATTTGTGATGCACATAAAATGGCATAGGATTGGAACTTCATAAACGGCACAAGAGGATCTGGTCTGCCAACCTTAGTTTCATCACGAAGCAACTGTCTTGAAAGGACATTTAAAAACAAAAACAAAACTGTCTTGAAATGGCAATGCTTCTGACTTTCTAAGTCAGTCCTTGTCATGTACTGCACTCCAGCCGCTATCTGTGAACTGAATGCCTATCCCTTTCTTTTGTACATCACCCTGTTGAATTTGGATTTACTACTCTTGTTACATTAACATGAAAAGAAATGTACCCTCAAATATTACATTAATGATTAACTGAGTAGCTCATTAGTCAGATTTACGTAATCCACCTCAGACACAGGAAACCAGGATATATTGTGTCCTTTCATTTGTTTGAATTCATAGCAACAAATAGAAATTACAAAGGAATTATGATTGCCCAAATTTCCAGGTGAGATACGTTAAAGCAAGTATTTTCGTGAAGTATTTTATGCTAAAATCAACACATGTCTAGCTAATAAAATTAAGGTTTAATAAAAATTTAGATTTCTTCAATAAGAATGATATTTTCTTCCATTACATTAAAATTTCAGTATTTACATTTTAGTTGTACAAATTGAAACATGAACACTATTTCACATCGAAAAGAATTTAGTAAATGTTTGATATTAGAAGGCTTTTTAATCAACATGTTACAATATGTACAAGTCAAATTTTAACGATATGATTATTTTTTATTCTATAAGCTCTCAAGTCCAAGAAAAATCATACATTCAATTAATTTGATAACAGTAAAATTTTAAGATAATTTAATCATACAATTTTTCAAATAATTGATACAAATTCTTAATTTCATGATATATCTTAACTTTCATAATTAATTGCTAATTAAGTACGCATCTTATTCCCAACTATAATAATTAAATTAATTACTCGCATAATATGTATCTGGTTTCACATACACCAATATACGAGATTCCACATGTATTACTTTGTGTTCAGACAACATTTCCATTGGACGAAACCTACATTCACAAAGAACAAAACCAAGTTATGAACTTTGCCCTAAGATTCTCCTCCA
>JAIWQS010000057.1:0-125973 GCA_029891385.1 Erythroxylum novogranatense | reverse complement strand
TGAATTATAGGAATGGAACAAATCATTACCGATCAATTGAGCAAAGAGTTAGGGTTGAGCATAAGATATCAAAATTGGGTATTAGCGTCGGAAATCGTGAACTCAATCGTACATAATTTCACGTGACATATGCATTCTTGAATCTATTTAATTGAGCATATAGTAATGGACAGTATTTAATCATTATAGAGGCGTAGCTGGATCATCGCTCCACGGATTTCTTTGGGACTTCGAGCGTGCTTCGGAAGTTACGGTGAGTAACCTAGTTGGTTCCTCAAATTCTCGATTGTCTAAATGCTCAATGTCAATTACTGCCAATGTGAATTACTGCTAATGTGAATTACTGTCAATGTGAATTACTGCCAATATGAATTACTGCCAATGTGAATTACTGCCAATGTGGATTACATGATTACTAAAATGTATAGAATCGAATAGCATGCTTTTACTGTATTGGATTGGATCGCTCGTGACACCGAGAAATATGATCAAAGTGTATGCTTTATCAGATCGAATGGGACTGCTACATGACACTGAATCACTGAACACTGCATTACATGCATAAATGCATGATCAGATAATGGAATGTGACCCAAGTTGCGAATATTACTGACCGGGCCTTGAGCCCGAGGGGATTTATCCCTGAACACTATACTGACCAGGCCTAGCCCGAGGGGAGAAATCCCTGACGCGTCCCCACTAAACACTGACTGAGCACTTGGGCACAACATTGAATAACCGGAAAGAGTCACATACGCATCAACATCTACATGAATGATTGTTCCTGCGACAATTAGTGATTACGTGATGGCATAATTTATCGTAAATTGTTACATGTTATGCTAATTGTTATTTAATGCAGAAATTGTTATAATGTAATCGATAATTGAATATTATCAGATTGTGTTGTACGCCATGTACGTAATGCATGATTTGAGTGAACCATCGATGATGGTTTCTCACCGAATTCGCAAACTCACCCAACATTGTAAATATTTTTCAAGGATTGAAGAGTACCGTTAGACAAACGGAGTATGTCTCGTGACCGAGCTCGAGACTGTGGTCTGGATCGCCAATATGTCACAAGTAGTGTCTTTCTCGAGTCTTGTAAATGAGTCTTTCGATTGACGATAAATTGTGTTTCCGCAGAATTGTATTGTTACTATAGGGCCCCAATCGACTAATAGGGTTTCATAAATTGATTATTGAAATAAGGTTTGATTGAAAATGTTTCGCATCGCGGCCCAAATGGTTTATTGTTTTCACAGACTCAAATGTTTTCAAAAGAAAAATGTTTTACCGAGTATTGGAATGTTTCAAGATACCACCCTCGCGGGTCACGGGCTCGAATATCACCGTAGATGTCGGGTTCGGGTCTCAAGGGAGTAAGTGTTACATTTGTGGTATCGAGCCTGTAAATACGATTGTACATACGGCGTTCTAAAATTGTACCGAAGTTACATGCATTAAAGTCGCTATAGCGCATTTGTAGTAATCGATCCCTAGTAGAGTCACATGAGTATGTCCCAATTGTTTAAGTGGTTAGAAGTGGCAAGGAAAGGATGATATGTTAGAACGTGATAGATGGAAACGTGGAAAACATGGAATAATGAAAGTGTATAGTTTGATATGATAAAAGACGATTAAGTGTATCCAGATTGGTGGATATATTACTGATCATGCATAATTGTGTTATATCGGGGCATATCCTTGAATGTAGGTATGAAATTATAGTTATAGATTGAGAGAGGTAAATAGAGAGATGATGGGAATGGCAAGATTGAAAGTGTATAAACAGAGCGGTATAATAAAATGTTCTGTGATCTAGAAGAGTTAAAATTGAAATTGATTATCAAACAAGAGGTAGTGTATAAGAGTTATGACTTGAGTCGATTATGTTAGCAAGGAATCCGAATGATTGTACGCCTATGACATTGAATTGAGAGTGAAATGCATGGGTATGGTGCATTAATGAAAGGATTGAAATATAAGATATCGATAATGATAAATGACAGAGTGGTCAAGGTTTAGTTGAATTGCCTAAGTAAACGCACACCGATTATGGGAGCCCTATGGCGAGTGAAAATTTTAAACTCAATTGTTTCATATGTGTAGAGATTACGGAAGAGATTGATGAGTTAGTGGCTGTTGTTAGTTGTAGTCCTTATCGCTTAAAGTTCAATATGAGTAGAATAAGAGACGAAAGTGATTATAGTGATCGTAATGAATGGAGAGTGGTTATGACCCTCACGATTGGGAACGATCGTAAAAAGGGAAAGTGTGGTAAAATTTAATGAAAACAAAGTATAGCGTGGTGACAAATTGGTATATTGACGTAATGATTTTCAACGGTATGTACCGTGAATGAACAGATATTAAAAAGGAAGTTCTTGGTACGTGGATTATGGCATGATTGATCTATGTGGGATACCGAGTATATGCCGGAATTGATTTCTATGGTATTGAAAATGATTGACAAGAAATAATGACGATAGTTGATGAGAAATAAATTTTATAAATGGTATCGATGAAAATAGTAAGAACTTTCGAATTGGATACGATGATCGATGAGTTTTTTGAAAGTGATTAATGAAAGGGCAATATAGAGATTAATGTGAAATGAATTACAGTTAACTGGAGTCATAATCGAGCCGAGATTCAAGTGTAAGAAATAAAATCTGCCATCGAAAAGAGATGTCCTATGGTTAAGTGTAAGGAACCCGATTGTGTAATAGCTTATTGACCAAGAAGGAGATAGTGTTGATTTAATAAAATGAATCGGTAATAGGGAGTGATCCAAGTTAATGTCAATGAGTCGAATTGATTATTATTGAAGTAATGAGAATCTTATGAGATTAGTGTTTTACCATTAAAGAGATGTAAGTTGATAATCAATAAATGAAATGTTTCAAGTGTATCGCCGACCAAAATGCATAAATAGAGATAATCGTTAATCGATAATGAAATGTTTCCAAGTGTATCACTACGATAGATGCACTTAGATGAGGATAAGAGCTAAAAGGAGAAACTGAATTTGTTATAAGTAACCTCTATGTGACCGTGATGAATTGAGCTATGGATTGGTAATTCAAGAAAAGAGGTTTCGGATCCAAATTGTTACATAGATGTGATTAGGAAATATTGTCGGGATCCGATATATGTGTTATTGATATTGAAAGTGACAAATTATGAGTAATTTTAATGAAATAGGGAGACAAAGTAGAGTACAAAAAAGTGAATGGTTATTAATCGCATTGATTTCATTCATTGGTAGAAATTACTCGAGTAGCGATTTAAGCGGAAACTAAATTGCTATTAAATGGCCTCTATGCGATCGTGGTATGAATAGATTGGTAAGGTGATTTATAACCTAAAAGATGATTCTCGATTTATCAAGTGTTTTATGGATCGGAATAAGAAACCTTGTTAAGATCTCGATAAACGGTAAATGGTACCGAACGTGAAGTATTGCGGTAATTATGAGGAAATGCTAAAGGTAGTAGAAACCGAGAAAGGAAAAGAGTAATTGATTGTATTGATTTCGTAAAATGGTCGTAACTCGGTCATATAAGGAAATGAGTGAATCGAAATAGAAAGGGACGGATCAATTTCCGTCCTCCTCGACCAACTCAGATATGAAATTTTGAGGACGAAATTTTATTAGAGGGGAGAATTGTAACATCCTGCTATCAAGTAACAAGGGTATTTTGGTAAATTGGGACAGATCGATAGGTTTCATTGCATTCATCGACCGAGTATGTTATCGGCCTCTAAATATAGAGGAACAGATTTATTGCATATGCATTATTTCATAGTACATGCATTCATGGTTTTCCCAGATTTAATTGAGTATTGATCGATCGAATCGACCGAACGTGAATTATTGAGGAATCATGAGAAATTGTTCAAATGAATGATTTGGAATAGTTTAAGTGTAATTGGTAATTGATAGTGGCTTATAGGAAATTTTCGGGAATTCGAGAGGAAATGCCCTGATCCGAAATATTTGAGAGATAATCGATTGACGGTATAAGATCGAAAAATTGCCCGATGGCAATGGAAAATTTAGAGTTATACCGTTAAGAAATAAATATGATGAGTCATTGAAATTAGAGACTGAAATTTGACCGAGTTGAGACTTAGGTCTATAAATACTAGGTTTGAAAGAAATTGGGGAAATTTTTCTCTAAGGCATTGGAGTTTCTTCTTCCCCACGGCTGCTCATCAATTCCTCCCATTGGTGAGGATTCTTCGATTTTCCTTGTGGTTTCCTCCTCATTGTGTAAGACTAACATGTTTATTGTGTTTGATGAAGGATCGAGGAGCCTTAGAATGGATCATCGCTGGTTTTGAAAGATTTTAGGGTTTTCGTGTTTTTGAGGGATCTGTGGATTTGAGCTTGATTGATAAGTTTTAATGGTTTTAATGTTGTTATTGATAGTTTTTATGGCATTTATGGCAATTATTATGATTGATTGAGTGGTTGGGAGAGTTAATGGAGGTTTTAGAGAGAGATTGGACGGAAAAACGATCGGAGAAGAAGGAGTTTTCGCCGCACGCCATGCGACTTCTGTGGCTACCGCCATGATTTAATATTTATTCGTTCGTCACTGCACACGCCGCAGTATGTTTGCTCACGCCGCCTGAATCGATCATTCGCCATGACGAAGCGGTTCTTTCATACTGTCATGAGACACTCTCGATCACATGCGAAGGGACATTTTATTAGATGAATTTTAGTTTATCGGGCATAACTTTTGGTGTAGACCTCCGATTGAGGTGATTCCATTCATTGTGAACTAGGAAAGAGGTCTACAATTGAGGATAATTATGAGAATTAGAATTTAATTATAATGGTATTGATTCGAGAGAATAAGATCAATTATGGTTCCTATTGTGACTTAAGTATCAATCGAGACTATCGAGTTTTAATTGGGATTTTCTATAGAGGTTTCACCCAATGAATAGGAAATTACTATAGGAATGCGAATTGAGAAAATTGACTGAATTATAGGAATGGATCAAATCATTACCGATCAATTGAGCAAAGAGTTAGGGTTGAGCATAAGATATCAAAATTGGGTATTAGCGTTAGAATCGTGAACACGCACTATACATAATTTCACCGAGACATATGCATTATCGAACTGCTTAATTGAGCATCTAGTAATGGACCAGATTAATCATTATAGAGGCGCTTTGGATCATCTTTCCACGGACATTGCTTGGACTTCCAGCAGCTTCGGAAGTTGTGGTGAGTAACCTAGTGGTTCCTCAAATTCCTAATTGTCTAAATGCTCAATGTGAATTATCACAATGTGAATTACCGCTAATGTGAATTATCACAATGTGAATTATCGCCAATATGAATTGTCGCCAATGTGAATTATCGCCAATGTGGATTACATGATTACCGAAATGTATAGAATCGAATGGCATGCTTTTATCGTATTGATTGGATCGCTCGTGACACCGAGAAATATGATCAAAGGCATGCTTTCTCAGATCGAATGGGACCGCTACATGACATCAATCATCGAACATCGCATTACATGCATAAATGCATGATCGATAATGGAATGTGACCCAAGTTGTGAATATTCGACCGCCTTGAGCCCGAGGGGATTTATCCTAACATCATCATCGACCGCTCTAGCTCGAGGAGAAACTCGACGCGTCCCCACCGAACACCGACCGAGCACTTGGGCACAATATCAATAACCGGAAAGAGTCACATACGACAGATCTACATGAATGATTGTTCTGCGACAATTACCGACACGTGATGGCATGATTTATCAGAATTGTTACATGTTATGCTAATTGTTATTTAATGTCAGAATTGTTATAATGTAATCGATAATTGAATATTATCAGACAGGTTGTATGCCATGTACGTAATGCATGATTTGAGTGAACCATCGATGATGGTTTCGCCGAGTTCGCAAACTCACCCAACATTGCAAATATTTTTAGGGATTGAAAAGTACCTCGTTAGACGAGAGTATGTCTACTGACCGAGTCTGAGACTGTGGTCGGATCGATTCGCGGCCTCTGCGTTAGTGTCTTTCCGAGTCTTGTGTAAATGAGTCTTTCGATTGACGATAAATTGTGTTTCCGCATAATTGTATTGTTACTATAGAGGGCCCCAATCGACTAATAGGGTTTCATAAATTGATTATTGAAATAGTGTTTGATTGAAAATGTTTCGCATCAGCGGCCCAAATGGTTTATTGTTTTCACAGACTCAAATGTTTTCAAAAGAAAATGTTTTACCGAGTATTGATCGCTTAAAGATACCACCATCGCGGGTCACGGGCTCGGATATCATCAGAGATGTCGGGTTCGGTCTCAAGGGAGTGGGTGTTACAGAATTCTAGTATCTACCACTTCATCGGGTCCATTGGATTTGATCCAAATGTTGTAAGGTTGTTTAAGCTTTTCCTCGTTTGTTAGCTCTGAACTAGATGACTTCTCGCATTATTCCGAGCCATTGTTGCGCTTTGGTAGGAACATGGTTGTTGCTAACACTTTTGCTTTTTATTATTGCTCAGATACTTCACTTTAGGTGGCTTTGTCCTATTACTAGATACATTATCAATTGCTCTTATGTCAATTATTATGAATAAATGGAAGTAATATAGAGAAAATAAGAAAGTAAAATGTAAAAGTTTATTTGGTTTGATTAATCTATGTGATTTATGTTGCAAAAAAAGTTTTAATATGAGAAAAACAATACAAGATGTATGATAACCACAATTTACATAATCTTCAAAAAAGTTCTTAAAAGGTTTTCCTTAGAATCCTCTAATGTCTTAACTTATAAATCCCTTATCAAACTATTTATAAATTAACGTTATTGGTAAAATATCTAATTACAATGAAACTTTATTACCATAAAAGTTAAAGATCACTAATATTATATTTCTATAAAAGTTTAAGCTCACTCAAACTTTGTTTTCATAAATGCCCGTGATATTGAAACCCTATTTCACTAGAATTCTACACTCACTAAAATTTTATTTTTACCAAAATTCAAAGGATATCTCACAATTTTCCATCATCACTTGAATTCTTCAACATCTAACTAAGAAACACTCCCTCGCTAGCTATACAAACTTTCAAAGGTTTCAATCTTAGCTTAAATTTTATCGTGCATTTTGTTTTAAATGTTCTAATAATTTTAGCGAGTAACTTGATTTGCACTAAACCATTACATTTTACCGTATGTTCTCTCACATCACTCAATATAATAGTATCATTCTATTCTTTAAAAGAATAGGATCGGTCCTTATGAAAAGGCATATGATAATATGTACTCAGATCTCTCATCTATCGATTTACATAATCCAAATTACTCACTTTTAAATTCCACTTCCTCTTTCATCCTCTTTATTAAAACTCTCCTAAATTACATCAAAACTTCATTTTCATTTCTTTTCCTTTTTGTTTTTATTATTTTGTTATGGATAGTCCCTCTTAAAGTGTCCTTTAATTTAAAATTAAAGTATCAAACAACTTTAATCATTGATCTAGATCGTGACTTCAAGTTTTAGTACTTTTCCTTCTTCCTTTCTCTCGCTAACAACCATGCTAGTATTTGATTTGCCTTCATATATGCTAGAGACCTTTTCTTTATTCCTTGATTGTAGGCATTCTTCACATTATTAGCAAAAGAAGTCTGGGTCATACATCATGTTATTAACAAAATTTTCATATAAATTAGGTGAAAAACACAAAATGATTTTGACTTGATCCCTATCCTTACTTTTAACCCTAACACCTTGTAAATTCAAGATTATCTTATTAAAATTATCAGTGTGATCTTTTGCTTATGTACTTTGTATCATTTTCAAGATATTCAAACAATAGTTTGATATAAAAGATAATTTCAAGTCATTTTCACAACAAAATAGAATATGTTTCATCAACCACCTCTCTGCACTTTGTCTTTCAAACTCAATAATTACGTGATATGCGCTTTGACAACTTATCTTTTCTTTGACACTCTCAAATTCTTTGGCAAGTTTTTTCTCCTTCTAATATCAAGCACATCCATGTTGAGCAAGAACTACCATCATCTTTATCTTTCATAAAGTAAAATCACTCCGCACATTTCTTAATGTTGTACTTGTGAAGCGACTTCTTAACAATAAAACCTTATCTCTCGATACCAATTATTTCGATATCAACAATTCTAATACCAAAGGGCAAGTCTTAGGGCAACTAGTAAAGTTACTTCTATGTGACCACAAGGTTACAAGTTCAAGTCACTAAACAATCTCTTTGTAAAATATAATGGGAATACATCATGACCTCTCTGCACTCTCGCAGCGGGAGTCTTATACACTAGGTACGCTGCATAATTCTAATACCAATTAATGTGAAAATATAAGCAAAACAAGAGAAACTAAGGAAGTGAAAAATACAAGAATTTACGTAGTTCAATCAATTTATACAACGTGCTTTATGAAAGCAAGTAGATAAATTTCTTTTGTTATTGTGAAAAAGAGGATGGAAGGAGAAGAATGATAACTTCCAAAAGGTTCTCTCTTAGATCCTCAACGGTTTTAACTTACAAAACTCTTATCAAAATATTTATAAGTTAAAGTTACCACAAAAGCCTATGATCATTGATATTCTATTTTCACATAAATTTGATGTAAAGAGCCTAATGTCATATGAATTTTATTTAACTAGAATTCAAAACATATCTCATAATTATATTTAATAATTTTATAAATATGCGTAAAATGACATTACTCTATTTTATAAAGATTATAATTTTAAAATATAGTACTTCAAAATTGTAATAACAATTTATTCATAAAATCTTAATCTTATAGTAATTATTTAGGGATTAACAATTATGCTTTAAATTATTATTATTAGTTAATTATATTAACTCGTTAATACTTGCATTAGGAGTGAGATCAAGAATAATACTATTTGGTTTGGTCGACCGCGCCGGGCCCGGATCCAAATAAGACGACCCATGGGCCGATCGGTCCAATCATCGAAGATCGCCCCGCACCTAAAGCCCATGCCCCTTTCTACCATCGGCTGAAAAGAGTCTCCCATGCAAACACGTAAAGACCTAAACCTAACTGCAAAACCATATAAAAGGTATTATTCTCCCATAATCGAGGTACGAGATCATAACCTAATTTGTTTTCTCTACATTCATCGGTCCCACCTTCACCAGAAAACTCACTTGAGCGTCGGAGGGGCTAATCGGGACACAACCCCCAACGAGCCTTCCTTGTTTTGCAGGTATATTCACGTCGAGGAACAACGCAGAAGGTTGCCAACTCATGGATCCAAACGGCAACGCACTGCTCACCTCGAATCGCGTAACCAATTGGCTCCCATCGTGGGGCCCGACTTCCGGGAACCACGTCCAGGACCACACAAATCAGCCAAAGGGCGGCGACGAATCTCGATGTAGCTGTCATGACTTCGGCGATGCAAAGATCTAGGTTTGTACGCTCATAATTATGCCACCGACCGCACATCTCCCGCACGGAATCCTCTGATCCTAACGATCAACAAAGAACCTCAAACCTTGGAACAGAAGAGCAGAGCGTGGTACGTGGAGGATAACGTCGACTCAAAGACACACCAATCTTCAACACCGATCGGTATAACCTATTCCACCAAGCACTCCGTCCCGACTGTAAAATGATCGAGGAAGTACCGATCTGTTGATTCGCTAGATCCTGCAGTCCCGGCAACAAGAATAAAGCAGACGCTCAAGGCTGACAGTCAGGCGACAAACCAACATGATGACCGATCGCCACTGCACACAAAACCTAGAAAAATCATGGATGATCGGATTAACGCGGCATGAAGCTTCCGTCTGCATCGCCTGACGGGCAAAGACATCCTCCTTTACTCCAGATCTTGATAGCCTCCCAAAGACCCGCACAAAAATACCGAATTTTAGAAATACACCGGAAGACCGACCCTCGACTACCCGCAAGACTTCCATCCACGATGAACCTACATCAGGTCCCTGACGCTATCCAATGTAAGGCTTTCGCACGGCCTTCCAAGAGGGAGCTCTACGATGGTTCAACAAATTGCCCTCGAAGTCAGATCACTTGTTTCAAGATTTCAAGGAGTTATTCTAATCGCTCGCCACGAGTAAGCGTACATCGCAGAAGACGACTTGAGGTGATGCAACTTACCCAAGGAAGGAATGAGAGTTTCATGGAGTTCATCACCGTTTAACAATGGTTAGTCGAGGTTCCCGACCACTTGCTCGCCCATGCCGGGCCGCTTATGAACAATACGAGGACGAGGAGTTCAAGAAATCATTAGCCCTCGATCAAAGCCCCGATCTGCTCGTAAAATAAGAAACAGTATGGACAGTACATTCACGAAGAAGTGCTGAAAAATACGAGGCGTTGGACGGATGATCGCCGCCAAATGACATGTATGCACCTGGCACAAGCGCAAAAAGCCACAAGCTAGAAAGGCCACCGATCGACAGGATATCGGCAGAGTTCACTCCACTAAACAAGACATATGCTAGGCATCATGGCCGTGAGAGCGGATGGGAAACTATCCGAGAGCCGAAAAAATGAAGACCCCTTATAAGGACAGAACCCCAACTTATATTGCCGCTTCCACAGAGAGGTTGGTCACGATCTTTAAAAATTATCAAGCGTTGAAAAAGAGATCGAACTCCTCATTCAAAAGGAAGAAAGAAGCGGTTCGTGAAACACGAACAAAATGCCGATCGCAGAACAGGTCGGACAGACAATAGACGACCGCCCTGGAATCGAAATGACAGAAATGAAGGGCGATGTAACACAAATACAGATGACCGACGAGAAGAGAGAGGGCGGTCAAGGGAAAGGAACGACGAAATGTCAAAAGAAGAAGACCGACCGGTGGGGTCATCAATATGATATTCGACGGAAATGCAATGGGGATCTACCACTAAAGGAAGAAAAGATATGCCAAACAGATCGACAAAGACTCATACACCAAAAAGTCAAGGAGAGCGACGGTGATATCATTTGATGAGTCTAACCTCAATGGAGTAAGTTGCCCTCATGACGATGCCCTCGTGGTAAATCGAACATGGACGGATACGAGGTGAACGGTAATGATCGACACGGACACTCGGTCGATTGTTGACTATGAGGCCTTCAAGCAAATGAAGGTACCCGAGGAGCGCATTTATTACCTATAGACGGCCCCATTAAAGGAGTAACAAGGCGTCACCTACCCGCTCGCCGGGTGTATTTGAAAGTGAAGTTCAGGCGTAAACCATGTCGATAGAAAGGGACGCTGAGTTCTCGGTCGAAGTTCCAAGGGCATATAATGCAATAATCGGGCGAAGCTACTCAAAATGCCCTCGTGCTCTGGCCGCTCCACTTACTACCAAGCTATGAAGTTCTGACACCCACGGGTAGGCATTGTCAGGGTCAACAGAGAATCTCCAGGAAAGTTATTTAGCGGAGACTAAAACATTAGATCAAGGTAAGGGTCGACGAAGTTCTCTGATGTAAGAACGAAGAAGAGACGAGAGATTGAACCCAAGAGAAGAAACGCAATGGGTCGCATCGATGAAGCCGAATTCTTCTAAGTTTACAAACCTAGGTTCCAGCCACAGGGACCTGGTTAAAGGAATCACAGACGTTTGGTGGAAAATAGGTCATTGGGTACCGAGCGACATGCCATGCGAATTTCTCGATCAATGATCGCACTCCCCAGATTCGCATGACCGCAGCCGATCGGACAAAAAAGCGATGGCACAAGAAGGAGCGGCGAAGTGATCGAGAAGGAAGTAAGCGGTTGCTTTGGAGGCCAGTTCATCCGAGAGGTCAAATATCCGTAATGGCTTGCCAATGTTGTTTTGGTGAAAAGAAGAACGGCAAGTGGAGAATGTGCATAGATTTCACCGACTTGAACAAAGCATGTCCAAAAGACAGCTTCCTTGCAAAGATCGACCAACTAGTAGACTCCACCTCGGCCATGAACTACTCATTTTCCTGGATGCTTTCTGCCATCATCGATCCAAATGAGCTCGAGGACTAAGAAAACCGCCTTCATAACCCACTCAAGGCACATATTGCTACCAAGTAATGCCTTTCGGTTTGAAAACGCCGGCGACCTATCAACAATGCCACGTAAGTCTTTAAAAAATGACAATAACTGTGGAAGCTTATGTAGACGATATGGTGGTCAAAAGTAAGACGTCCGTGAACATGTACAAGATTCCGTGAAGTCTTCCGCACTTGAATAAATTCCATGAAGCTAAACCTAAAATGCGTGTTTGGGGTGGCATCCGAAAATTCCGGGGTTTATGATCACCAATGGGAATCGGGTTAATCCAGAGAAGATTGAGGCCATCATACAGATGCCTTCGCCGCAATGCCCGAAGATGTTCGATATTGACCGTCGGATAGTTTCACCGAAAGGTGTTCATCTCCGCACTAGAAAACAAGTGCCTCCCGCTTTTCAAAGTCCTAAGGAAAGCTTAACATGACCCAGCTCCAATGGTTGGATGAGTGCGAGAAAACTTTCCAACACTTAAAGCAATACTTGTCCAGCCCTCCTATTCTCGCAAAGCCCGGAGAAGGGAGAATCGATCTTATACTTGGCGGTTACGGAGGGGTCGATCAGCGCGGTACTTATCCGATCGGAAGGAAGCGAGCAGCATCCCGTCTACTATGTCAGCAAAGTGTTGACCGGGCCAGAAACGCGATATACGCCAATAGAGAAGCTCGCCCTCTCCTTGATAATGGCAACCAGAAAGCTGAGGCCTTACTTCCAAAGTCATACTATTGAGGTATGGACCACCAACCCTCGACAAGGTTTTCAAAAGCCCGAAACTTCGGTCGATCGATAAAATGGGCGAGAACCGAGAGTTCAATATACAATACAAGCTCCGCACGCACCATTAAAGCGCAGGTGTTGGCGACTTCATCGCAGATGAGCCAACCGAGCTCAAGGACGAGCGCCTCACCGAGCTTGTTTGTTGATGGATCATCCAATGCCGAGGGATGCGGAGCGGAGTAGTCTTCGGTCAGCCCGCATTTGGAAGAAAAGGTGGAGTACGCCTTCGCTAGAATTCAAAGCTCCAATAACGAGGCGTAATACGAGGCTCGATAATGGGCCTCCAACTCGCCAAAGAGATGGAGGTGAAGCACCAAGATATATAGCGACAGCCAAGTGGTGGTCGCCAAGTTACGGGCAAGATGACGCCAAGGGAACAACATGATCAAGTATCCGAGCTAGTAAAACAGAGTCGAGCAATTTCGAGCAAAGACTAATCAAAGTAATAGAACGAGCTCAAAATGCTAAAGCGGATGCGCTCTCGAAAATGGCTTCCACCGTGATGCCATAAATAATGTTCGATCGAACGACTAGATCGACTAGCATTCGTAAAATCGAAAGTTCTCAACGTAAGTACCGGGTCGGTCGAGTTGGATGTAACCAATTACGCAGCACCTTTTAGAAGGAAAACAACCGTAAGACGATCGAAGCCAAGAAACTAAGAATAAAGGCCGCCAAGCACGCAGAGTTAACGGCGCTCAGATAAGGTTTATCTTACGACCGGCCGCTCGATGCTTGAATGAGGAAGAAGCCGAAAGGTGCAATGGTCAAGTCCATGAAGGATGTGCGGAAATCACATAAAGTAAATGTTGGCTCACCGATTGATCGACAGGTACCATCGGCCGAAAATGAGAAGAGATTGTCGGGAAAAGGTCAACCGATGCGAGGCTCGCCAGAAAACAAAGAAATTGCCTCACCAAATTTAACCGAAAATGCAAATCGTGAGCCATCCTATCCTTTTCGCGATGGGAATGGATATATCGGGCCTTTCCTCTCGGTCCCGCAAAAGAAATTTCGATAGTGGCAGGGAGTATTTCACCAAGTGGGTAGAAGCGAGTCTGCTGCTACAATCACCGAGAGGAAGGTGGAAAGTTTCATAAAAGAATATACTATGCCGCCGGATGCCTATGGTGTTGGTTACACATAATGGCTTGCAATTCGACAACCGCAAATTTAGAGATTTCACACCGACTAAAGATCAAGTTACGTTGACTTCGTAGCCCATCCCTCAAAGTAACGGTCTCATGGAGAACACCAACAAAGATAATGAGCGCCTCAAGAAGCGCCTAGACTACGAAAGACCGGGTGGAAGAAATAGACGAAGTATATGGGCATATAGAACCACACCGAACGGAGCCACGAGGGAGACCCTGCTCAGATGACCTTCAAGGTAAGCCCTAGTTCTAGTAGAAGCGGCATTGCACAATCGTGAGGGTGTCGGCTATGAAGAAGAGCGAATAATGAAGCCCCAGAGCAGAGCTCGCTCTCCTTGCGAGGATAGAAAAGGGCACCGCCGCCGAAGTCATCAGCAAAAGGTGACCAATTTCTATAATGTATGGGTCAAGCCGAGCGATGTAAAGGTAGGTGGGTACGCCCTACTAAAAGCCGAGGCGGCCGGAAGCATTCCTAAAGCTCTTGACAGACGTGGAAGGACCCTATCGAGTGGTAAAGCAAGTCGGGCATGGCTCTTACATCCTTAGCGACGAGAAAGGGAAGTTTCTTCCGAGGCCTTGGAACTCACGTAACTTGAAGGCGTCTACCAATACATAAGTTTTATTTTAGACGAAAGGGAAGTTTCTTCCGAGGCCTTGGAACTCACGAGTAACTTGAAGGCGTTCTACCAATAGATAAGTTTTATTTTAGTTAATCTTTTCTTATTATCTTTTTTGTATACATGTGGGTACCTTTTTCCTGTCCCTGCCAGACAGGTTTTTTAACGGCCCATGCCTTTATTATCATCAATAAAGCGATTTTCAGATTTCTCGGCAATGAAAAGCTCCATTATACGTGACAAAGAAAAAATTCAATCAACCATCGCCATTGCTCGGCATTCTCCATAGACCACCTACGGTCGGTCGGGTCGCCAGGACGAGATCCCTGGGTCCTCGCCATCGCCATTGCTCTAAGATTCTCCATAGACCGACTACGGTCGGTCGGGTCGCCAGACAAGATCCTGGGTCCTCGCCATCGCCATTGCTCGGCATTCTCCACGATCGACTACGGCTTATCGGTCGCCAGATGAGATCCTCGTCCCTCACCATCGCTATTGCTTTCGGCATTCTCCATAGATCGACCACGGTCGGTCGGGTCGCCAGACGAGATCCTCGTCCTCGCCATCGCCATTGCTCGGAATCTCCATAGACCGACTACGGTCACGGGTCGCCAGACGAGATCCTCGGTCCTCGCCATCGCCATTGCTCGGCATTTCCATAGATCGACTCATACGGTCGGGTCGCCAGACAAGATCCTCGGTCCTCACCATCGCCATTGCTCTAAGATTCTCCACAGACGACTACGGTCGGTCGGGTCGCCAGATGAGATCCTCGTCCTCGCCATCGCTATTGCTCTAAGATTCTCCATGATCGACGATACTATCGGTCGGTCGCCAAGACGAGATCCTCGGGACCTTAATCGAATCTCTACTATAAGCCGACTTTGAAATCGGTCGACTATGAGCAATTTCATCATAACTCAACATACATTGAAAGTAAAGAGTATGAATACGGAAAGAGACATCGAAAGAAATAAAGCAAAGGTAAAGATTGTATTGATAAAAGTGGCTCGGTCACAGCTCCCACCAGTGGGCTTCAAAACTCCGTAGAGGGAGAATACCCGGGAATACAGGGAAGCCCTTAATCAAAGCGTAAAAGTCAAGCGGGGACTAAGTATCATCATGAGGAAGCTCATCCTCCTCGGCCGAGCTAAGGTCCACTCTTCATTCGAGATCGGGCCCTGGCCCTCCATAGCTCTCTCCGCACTTCTCCAGAAAGGCCAAGAGCGGTAGGAAGCAACGGCTCGGTAAACTTCTTGAATGAAGGACCGTCCGACCCTCTCGAACGCAGCGTTATAACAATTCTTCAGATCATGAGGGCCAGTCGCAAGAGTACTCCAAGCACTCGTCCCGCAAGAACCGCCTCGCCATCGCAGATCGCCTCAATCCTTTGTTCCTTCACGGAGGCTTGCACCTCCTTAACATATCCTCGGTTTGGGCATGGTCTCGAGAGATTTCTCCTTGAACACCCTCTCCGACTCCCACCGCCTCGCAACATCGTGATACCCCTTGATAGCTTGCTCCTCCGCCATCGCCTTTACCTTTCGACCTCCTCCTCAGGAGTCGAGCTCAAGCGCAGATCTCTTCCTCCCCGTGTCAACTCGGGCCTTCAAAATACTTGCCGCCTCCTCCCGAATCTTCTTCTCCTCCTAAAGAAGAATTTCGAGCTCGAGAAGGTCTCTCTCCTCTTCTACCTTCAAAGCTCGTCCTTCAGAGCTCGTGATCTCGCTTCCTCGAAGATCCTGAACCTCACGGTCCGTAACCTCCAACCGCGCACTGCCTCGAACGACATCATTGAGCTCCTCGTGCAAGTACACAAGAGTAGACCCCATATCCTTATTGCTCTTCTGTCTAATTTCTCCCGCCCACGGAGGAGTAATCCTTTCCATGATATGACGGACAACGCCGACGCCAATAGTTGAGGAGTCCCAGGCAGCTTGATCGAGACTCCCACACCGACGCCACCCGCTTTCTCCTTTCCTCGAGTTGGCCCAAGGACGGGAGATTGGTCGACCACCAAGGACAAGCAACCACCAAAGGGCAAGGAGATCGGTCGGCACGGGGAACTGGAGATTGGTCGACAACTCGACGGCCCTCCTCCTCTTGAGGTCGCTCAACCTCCTCCTCCTCTTCCTCGACATACAACCATGCTCGCATAAGGCGGACGACTACAAAGAAAGCCGCCAATGGTTCGGGATGGTAGGAGGAACATCACGCTGCCTGAAGCAATGGGTCGAGCAACCCGCGAACTAGCCTCTCCTCTCCTCCGTCATTCTTCTAGCCCCCAAGGAACCGGCTAACCTTACGCTACCTTTGGCGGACTTGGGCCGAAAAGTATTAACTTTGACCATAACTGCACAAACAAAGGAAACAGTTAGAAACCGAACCAAAACCTACGAATAAAGAAGATAAATCAATCATGAGGGGTCAACCAGGCGGGACAGTTCCTTCTCCTAGCCCGCTAACTCGCATGGGGTCAATCAAGAGAGTTGGCCGAGGCCCCCGCTATACCCCGAGACGAGCCGAAAGGGTTATATCGCCAAGCTCCTTTATACTGTTAACTACCTCCCGCCTCCTCGAAAGGAATAGACTCGATGAGTCATTCCATCGCCGGCTTGGGATACCTCCACCAGGTTGACTCTAAGAAGCCCTGAGGCTTCACGAAGAAGTATTTTGTTCTCCACTGAAATTTTACGAGACGTCCTACCGGGCGATACACGCATCCTTATACATTAGGAAGGATGCCACCCCGTAACTCTGACTCGCTCATCCTCGAAGTGGCGCAAGATGTTAACCGAGGATGACAGTCAAGTGGTGGCACAACAAGACAAGTCCATTAATGAAACGCCACCCATTCGAGGGATCCGACTCGCCTCAATCGATAAGTTAGCGACACTTCAGATAACGATCGCAGACGCACGATAATCTCAAGCCTCCGACCGAAAAGAAATACTCAGAGACGGCAATCCACCCATCTCGCTGCGCCGACTCCTCATTCTCGAAGCCAACCTAGGCTCCCATCCCGAGAGATACTGCTCCTAAGGATCGACCGACTAAACTCCCGCAGACATCTTGGATTTACCTTGGGCAACTCCTTTACTATCGCCCGCCTTTCCGCTCCTTGTTGTAATCTCTTCAACATACCTTAACCTCGACACCGCCACCTCGTACCATAACCTCCGGCAACCTCCCGTCAATGTAATCACTGAGAAACCCCACTCGAGAACCGCTAGATGACATGCTTTCAAGAGGAATTTAGAATAGAGAATGAAGGAAGGGACGACCTATTTAATGGTAGAGAATCGAAAATTTGAGCGACGCCAAGACAACTTCCGAGAATGAGAATAGGAAAAACAGAGAAAGCAAGAAGACGGCAAGAACGAAATGAGTGCGAAGAAAAGCAAATCGTCCGCTTACTCCAAACATTTATAGGAAAACTCTCAATTAGGATCCAACCAAAGCTCGACACGGGAGAGAATCGAGCTACTTCGACACGCTGCACGATCCGGACGGAGACAAATTAGGTTAATCAAATCCGGACAGCGCGAATAGCTTGAAAGGACGTATGGGATACCGGTAACGGCCATAAAGACGATACGCTTCAGATTCGAAGCCGACGACGTGCGCCACAAATAATAAATGCCTCAAATGCCTTCACGCCCTCGCTAATGGAGACAACTAGTCGGCACCACCAATTGAAACTACCCAGCCGCCCCATGGTCAAGTTATAACAAAGATTGTTCAATCGAATCGATCATTCCATTTAGTCGACCAATGACGAGCTATGTCTCAAGGCTCAACCGATCGTCCCCAACCCCGAGTCGTCTCTACGACCGAAGCTATAAATCCTCAGATACTCCTCCGACCCTTCTTCGCCGACTCGAGGAGTAGGGGCTTATGATCGGTCGACCGCGGCTTGGCCCGGATCCATCAAAGACGACCCATGGGCCGATCGTCCAATCATCGAAGATCGCCCCTGCGCTTAAAGCCCATGCCCCTTTCAAATTTACGGTTGAAAAGAGTCTCCCATGCAAACACGTAAAGACCTAAACCTAATCGCAAAACCATATAAAAGGTATTATTCTCCCATAATCGAGGTACGAGATCATAACCTAATTTGTTTTCTACATTCATCGGTCCCACCTTCACTAGAAAACTCACTGAGCGTCGGAGGGGCTAATCGACACAACCCCCGATTTTAGCCTTCCTTATTTTGCGTATATTCACGCCGAGGAACAACGCAGAAGGTTGTCAACTCATGGATCCAAACGACAACGCACCGTTCAGCCTGAATCCGGCAGAACCACTATTGTTAATATTTTATTTCAGTTGGAGAGTAATTAATTTTAAAATATTAAGTTGCAAACACGTCAGTTGACCTATATAGTCCCCATATGTTATATCTTGTTTTTTTAACAGGAATCAAAATTATAGATTTTAAACTAGTGAACGCTCTCTTTCAAATGTCTTCTCATAAAGTCATCAATTTAATTATTTAGGTTTGTATTTATATTTTTATTCAGTTAATCTATTTGATTATATTTTATTTCTGTTACATATAATACAAATTTGACGTTACCTATCAGTAAATTGCTGGGCACAACTTTCTTCAATAGATTTCAATATGAAATTATATTGTTTTTACGAGAAATACATGTGCTTTGAAACAATTTCTTTTAATGCAAGACAACTAATTAGACAGAGAGGCTTGAGCTATTTCTTATTTGTGTTTAAATTTTAGCAATGGGTTTCTTTTCTTTAAAAATCTACACTACACTACAGTGTGCATGATCAAACTACTTCCATTCCTGCCATCTTAAAGAAAATGGCCTAACAAGTAACAACATAAACATTAAACGATAAAACCAAAGCAAATTATTATATATTACTACTAATTATATGATCACGGACAGAGCCAGTACTACATAAAATATATTCTTAGAGCTTGAAAACTCACACATCCATGATTCGTGGATATAAGAAAAGATACCATAGTGTGACCACTATAGGTTTAAACAGCCCTAAACCAGTTTTATTCCTTAATTAGTACACTGATGGGTTTATAGTTATACAGTGAGGTGGAACTTCCAGGAGCTCAGAGGTTGGCACACAGGCCCCACCAAGATTGATCCCACACGCATGTATGACGTTAAGAACAACATTGATGCTTATTCCCCGACAAAGGAACCCTCAGGCACTGGCACGTGGTGGTTGGGTTAGCAGCAACCAGATTTCTCATCCGCTGGCAACAAATTGAGGATGGTCGCGGCGGCGGGGCCTGAGGAGTAGAGGGTGGGGACGCTGGGGGCTGAGGAGTAGAGGGTGGTGGCGGTGGGGGCCGAGGAGTAGATGGTGGGGATGCTGGGGGCGGAGGAGTAGAGGGTGGGGACGCTGGCGGCTGAGGAGTAGAGGGTGGTGGAGGCGGGGGCCGAGGAGTAGATGGCGATGGCGATGGCGCTGGAGGCCGAGGAGTAGAGGGCGGGGACGCTGGGGGCTGCGGAGTAGCGGGCGGGTGTGCTGGGGCCGGAGGACTGGAGGGTGGAGGCGTTGGGGCGTGAGGAGTAGGGGGTGGACACACTGAAACCTGAGGAATAGGGGTGTGAGTGGGTGGCAGGCTGAGAGAAGCAAGAGTGCTTTGAGTACTATCAACTTCAACGCCTGCGCCAAGACAGACGCTGAGAAGTACGTTTAAGATTAAATTGCAGCTCTGAGCTCTAGTTTCAGAGACGAGCGCTCCTAGAAGCAACAACACCACAACCAAAGGTTTCATCATCATGTTGTTGTTGTTGCTGTGTTTCCGTCAGGAATTCGTGTTTTTCTTTATTAAGATTTGGGTTGCACGAACTTGAAGCTGGAAGCCTTTTTAAATCCATCGGCGGCCGTCTTTGATATTCAATGCTAGAGTCAATTTGATAAACATACAGTTGTATGCATGTGCATGGCCTCTGGGCTCTGGCCCTCTGCTCTACTCAGCTACGTCTTGAGAATAGCTTAATTAATTTGGCATGTTGACTTCAACATACATTCTTTTGTTTTGTGAATAAATATTCTTCAAGAAGAAAAGATGAACAAAATTAATGCATATGTAAAACCATAATTTTGTTACATTATTTTATTCTAGCTTATATAATATTTTTAATACAAGTTTTATAAAAGCTATAGTAAATCTTTTTCTTACCCTTATTTGAATTTTTAAGAATCGATTGGTTCATACGGGTAATAGTGCTAAGAATTAGAATGAATACAGTGAAATATGGATATAATCATTATAATTATGATAATTAGTTAGAACTAAAAGAATTATTACCGCTACTATTGATAATGGTTGGTTTGTTGAAAATTTTGAGAAATATAATCTAATTTTAATATATTCTAATTAGTTATATTTAATATTAATATATTTTAATTAATTATATTGTTTTACTAAAAAGAAAATTTAATTTTGTTTTAAATCAAATTTTAACATATTCTAATTAATTATATTTAATTTTAATATATTCTTATTAATTATTTTAATTAATTTTATTTTATATCAAATTTTAATACAGTCTAATTAATTATATTTAATTTTAATATATTCTAATTAATGATATGTAATTAATTATATTGTTTTGCTAAAAGGGAAAATAAAAAATTAAATTTTAATCAAAATTTAATACAATCTAATTAATTATATTTAATTTTAATGTATTCTAATTAATTATGTTTAATATATTCTAATTAATTATATTTAATTTTAGAGTATTCTAATTAATTATATTTAATTAATTATGTTTAAGATATTCTAATTAATTATATTTAATATATTCTATCAATTATATTTAGCATATTCTAATTAATTATTTTTAGAATATATTTAATTTTAATTAATTATATTTAATATATTCTAAATATAATAGAATATATTAGATATAATTAATTATTTACTAAAAAGAAAAAATAGCTTTTATTTCTCGCATATTTGAAGAGTACAAAGAAATCCTCAAAATTCAGATATCAAAATTTTGTTCATGTAATAATAATATATTACTTATCGACGTTTTTCATTATCATAGTTATTGGTGTCTTCCAAGCCTACGAATCAATCACCTCTTAAATATACTTTCCAAATTTAAAGAACCCACCTCGGAGATTTTTACTTATTAATATAGATTAGATGCGTATTCTAGTTCTTCGTGGTGCCTCATCTACAGTCTACTCATGTAGCTTAGCCTACCGGATTAAATGAGCATGCTCAAAAGGTGCAATTTTGTCAACTTTACTTCATATCATCTTTTTATTTTATTTTACCAGCAAAAAAGATTAAATAATTAATTCATATGTAAATGTTTTCTTGAGATGTAAAAGATTTATTGTAAAAGATATCAACTTTTTGTGGCAATGTTGAATCAAGATCGGTATCGGTATCGATATGGAATTAGATTTTGGTTCGATATTGTACCAATATTAGTTAATATTGGGTATTATTTTGGATAATTTTTAATTTATAAAATAATCTCTTAATTATTTTAAAGTTGCAAAATAGTCTTTAATATATTGTAATGTATGATCTATAATTTTAGATAAACCTTGTCTCCAAAAATATAATAATAAAATTCTTAAATAACAGCAATATATTAATTTTACTTTTCACATATTTTACATATAAATAATAACTATAATTAATATGAAAATATCATATAAACATATAATTAAGAACAATACAAAGTATAAATAATATTACATCAAAATATCAAATAAAATAATAATAAATATCTATAATTCTCTAAGTATTACAATTTATAAATATTCACTCAATTCACATTGACTTCAATTCTCATTGGTACAAAATCTTCATCATTGAGAAGAGTCTCATCATCACCATCATTCAAATTAATTGTACCAAAAGATATATCAACACTTTTCCATCCAAAATTATTTTTCTAGTCACTTTCATCTTTCAAACTCAATTCCTCAAAAATCCAATCCACCAAAAGATCAATATGGTCAAGGTAAATTGAATTTACAGGATTATTTGTTCTGTTAAGAGTCTTAATAAACAAATTAAATTAAATTATTATATTCAACTTAAAAATTATAATAACATATCTTTCCTAAAGAATTAAGTTATATCAAACATAAACAAAATTGTTCAATCTTTTGTATTTTATCTATTACTTTTATTAGAATGGATGAGTTCAAATGTGTTTTAATCCTTTCATACCTTAATGCACTCACACATTAATTTAGAATTGAATTGGTCCCACCAAGCATTTAAATGTTTCCTTGTGATGTATTTATCATAAAAGATATCAACTTAAAAGAATATTTTGTTGAATAAAAACAGAATTTAAAAATATCTTAAATATCGCTACATAGTTTGTAAGAAAGAAAAGAATCTACGAACCATTTTTTTTTGCTCGATATAAGAAATTAGAAAACACCTAAACTTTAAGACGACATAAGTAGGGGTTCCAAGTTATTATATAACTAAACCTTTAAAATAAAGATTTAACTAGAGAAGAACTTAAAATTAAGCACATTATTAATTGATAATTAATGGATTGACTAAATTTTGATCTTATTTTTTATGGGATAACCAATCCTAAAGTGTGAAACCTTTAAGATTTTTTAAATTCAATATTCAAACTTTTAAATTGTTTAGTTAAATGACCAATCTTTTAAAACTCTAACAGTTAAGTTCAAAATATAGTTTCTTCAATAATTTGTTGATTTAGCTAACATAATCTTTGTAATTCATGATATGTAGGTGTTCACCTAGAAAATTTTACTTTAGTCTAAATATTACCACTATTTTAGATGGATATTTACATGTTATGAACCACAAATATTTCATTAGTCAAATTAATAAATTACTATGAATTTAAAGTTTTGAACTAAAATGTTAAGAATTTAAAAGTTGATCATTCAATTGAACTTTGTAAAAGCTTAAACCAACATTATGGATACTGCATCGTTTCAGCGGTAGATCGGTCGGAAGGTACCGTCTTGGTGATAATCGTATCAAGATTATACCATCCAGATCGACCAAAAATACCGGCGGATAGGTGATTTTCTATCGATGCCACGGCACCATAAAAATTAAAAATATAAGGACCTAATTGCAAAATTTAAAATTTTGAAACCTAAAAATTTCCTAATCCTTCATGTTGGGATCGATCTTGAAACCGAGCCCAACCGGAAAACTAAATCCTAAACGAAAATGTAAAGTGAAACAAAGAGGATGAAAGCGAAAGAACGGATCTCAAAGTTGAAAGTGGGCCAAAACAAAGGCAAAACACAAATCGGATCTAAGTCATAAAATTCAAATACACAAGAATACACAAATTCCAAAATCCTCCATAGACGCGTCTAAAATCTTATTCTTACAAATGATGAACCTAACCTACAACATATACACAAATAAACAGACGTTATAACTTGCTTTCATCCGGTCTCCTTCTCGATACCTGGAGATGGGGATGAAAGGGGATGAGCTTTACAGCTCGTGGATAACATGTTTATAAATCGAAAAATAAGCAAAAATCATCTTTTAAAATGTTGCCATTTTATAAAATTTTCACAGAGAAATTCATCAAATGCTTATTTCTCAAAATTTCTCAATTTATCAAAGAATTTATGAACATTTCTTAAAACATGTATGCAATCACACTTAGAAACAAAACAAAAGCACATAAACACATCAGAATGGTCTGGGTCGGTCCAGAAACAGTAATGTATCGCACATTCTCGCATAGCGTTCCTCTGCACTGCGTGAATAGACGTATTACACCTTCCTCATAACGGTCCGGTTATAGCCGTGAACTTATGAGAGTCCTTAATCGAGCTCCAATGCCACTAGCGGGCAAAGTAAGCTGAAGCTAAAACAAGTGCACTTGACCCTCTTATGGGACCTAACCAAACTCACATAACAGACAAATCACACATGAAATCGAACTACCCGGAGGCATCTTTCAAAAACTTAGTTTTCATACACGTATCATAATTCAAGCATATTTCCATTCACATTGCACATTCATCATCCAAATTCACATGGCAATTTCACATTCATTAAAAAATAATGAAATCATCAAATACACCAGATACAATTCAACAGTTCGCAGAGGTCCCTACGCAAGATCACAAATGAACTTGTTCTCTATTGGATTGTCTAAGGCCTACATATATTAATTTATCATAGCAAAGAGTATAATGTTATGAGAACACTTAAATATAGTTTTGAACTATAATTAAGAATATTTGTAAGTGAAAACTTACAAATCTCTCAAACCATCGAGGAAAGTGTTTTCCAACTTACGCCGGGGTTGTCTCCCGATCAGCCCCTCCGACGCCCAAGTTAGTCTTTTTGTGAGGGTAGGATCGCTGTAAGCAGAGAGTTAGGGTTATGATTACGCACCTCCTTATGGCGAGTTATATCTTATATATATGGAGTAGATGCTAGGTTTAAGTCTTTACGTATGCATAGGAGACTTCCACCTGTGAATGGGGCCACGGATGAGTGGACTGGGCCTGAGCTTGGCGTAGCCAATAGGTATGAGACTGACTTTTAAAGGATGGACCGATCGGCCCACGGGTCGTTGTGATCGGGTTCGCCCCAAGACGAATGACCCACCATAAGGCCCCTACCCTCGAAGTTCGAGCAAACAGAAGGGTTGAAGAAGTATCAAGGGTTTTGTAGTTCGTCCGTAAGACAACTCAGAGTAGGCCCGATCGGTCGGATATCAATGCATAGTGTGGATCGCCAGATTGGGATCGGGCGGTTGGGCGTCCCGATTGGTCAGCCTTGACACCTATTGCGTGGCAGCTCGTTCCGAGAGAGTGTAGGCGAACATCTCTGCTGAGCGCGTGAGGGTACTTTATTTAATCATTACTGACGGCGCGTGCCCTCTGACGGATTTCCAGAATCTGAAACGAATCGTCCTTGTAATCGTTGTGCAGCTGTCACGTTTGTCCTTTCAATTGCCGCGTCGCTCCGTATTTCGAACAACCCTAATTCGCCTCAGCTTAGATCCTGCCACATGTCTAGGCTTGGCTCGGATTTTCTCCATGTGTCGAGCTTTGATTGGGGCGTCCACTCTACCGATCTTCTATAAGTGCTCAAGGCCGATAGTCTGCAGATTTTCTTTACGCTTGCTTTGTTCTTTGGCTTTCACCTTGTTTTCATTTGCATCTTGTTGGACCAATGGTGGTTGACAAATTAAATCCCACTTGTGTTTTGATAATAATAAAATGTATAGAATTGGTTAAGAAATTATTTCAGGTATTTTAGGATTATTATTGTGCAAATCAAGATGGGCAAGACATAAATCATTGAAGAATCAAGATGGAAGTTTCCTTATAAGTGCAAGAGACATTAATAATGAAGATTATAGAAGATTTGAGTGGATATTACCGTTGAAGCTTACATAAGTCAACTAGCACATCATAAGTCGACTTATATATCAAGATCCGAACCAATATAAGTCGACTAGAACATCATAAGTCGACTAATACATGAAGATTTGTCAACACAAGTCGACTAATAGTACATAAGTCGACTTATCAAGGAGCACAAGTCGACTTACACAGCACAAGTCGACTTATTGAAGAGCGGAGATGAAATTTTACGTAAATCGTTGATACAAGTCGACTTATACACTCGACAAGTCGACTTATGGGTACATCAAATTAATTCCAACGGTTTAGTTAGCCACAAATGGAAAGGAGGATGTTAAGGAACGGTCATAACAATTAGACAACGGCTATATGGGTTCCCAACAACTATTTTCCCTCAAGTATAAGAGTGGATGATCAAGGAAAAATACTAGAGCAGTTCTACAAGAAAAATACTCCACTATTGGTTCATATTTTGCTCACTATTGCTATTATCTTATTACATCATTATATTGAGCATTTGTTCTTCAAACTTTATCTTATTTCTCTTACAATTTGAGTGACTAGTGAAAGGTCACATGTGAGGTAGCTTGAGCCAGAAATCAAGTGGTGTTGGTAGGATTTGTGCCAGAAGACAAATCATTTGTAAAGGTAGCTCATACCGAAATCAAGTGGTGTTGGTAGGATTTGTGTCAAGACAAATCAAGTGTAAAGGTAGCTTGAGCCGAAATCAAGCGGTATTGTAAGAGTTCACACTGAACTACAAAGTGTATAATAAAGTGGTTTGCAAAATCCTAAGTGGGAGCTTAGGTAGAGGACGTAGATCTTAACACCGAACCTCTATAAAAACAGTGTTTTATCTTCTTCCCTACTCTTTTCACTTAAATTTGTTTAAATTATTTTTGTGTGAATTAACTTATGATTTTATTATAGAAAATTACAAAAAGCTTAAAGATCTATTCAACCCCCCTTTTAGATCGTTAACAATTGGTATCGAGCGTATATCCAGGGATGGCACACAACAAACTAGCGGAAGAAGGTAATACAAATTATCGCCCTCCTTTGTTTAATGGTACTAACTATTCTTCTTGGAAAAATCCTATGAAGTATCACATTATAAGCGAGGAGTGGACTCTCGAAGATTATCATTTTGGTCCTCAAGCTCCTTTGAAAGAAAACGGTGAATTAAAAAGAGATGGAGTATGACGACAATGATTGGAGGCAAGCCTACATCAATGCGAAGGCTGTGAAACTAATATACTGCGCTCTCACGGTCAAGGAAAGAAACCGAGTTAATTCTTGTACCAGAGCTAAAGAAATGTGGGAAAGACTTCGCATCACCCATGAAGGAACCAACCAAGTCCGGGAGAAAAGATCAACATGCTTCTCCATGATTATGAAATGTTTGTTATGAAGGAAGGTGAGTCTATTTCCATTATGCTTGATCGCTTTGCAGAAATCATAAATGAATTAGGCAACCTTGAAAGCATATGACGGATAGCGAGAAGGTGAAGAAGATTCTCCGCCACTACCAAAAGAATAGGACTCACAAGTCACAACAATTATGGAGTCCAAAGATCTCAATCATTTGGAATTCAATGCCTTGGTGGGATCACTCATCAACTATGAGATTATTCTCAAATCAAGAAGAGGTTGAGGTAAGTCACAAAAGTCAATTGCTTTAAAAGCTAATGCTTCTTCTCTTGATGAAAGTGATGAAGAAATAGATGAAGAAGAGGAATATGAAGAAATAGCAATGTATGCCAGAAATTTGAGAAAGTTCAAAGGACTACTCAAAAATAGAAGGAAAGAATTAAATGGTGGTAGAAATGGAGAAAGAAAGAAGTTTGCCATGGAAAGAAGATCAAAGGGTATGATGAAAAGAAGAGCAATGAAGAGTGTTGGAAATGTGGAAAAGGGGACATCATGCTACTGAATCGGCTCACTTCCACTTCAAATTTCCGAAAAGTGACAAATATGACAAAGGAAAAAAGAAAGCTAGTCTAGTAGCCACGTGGAGTGATGATGAGGAATCATATCAAAGCAATGATAAAAGCAACTTAGCACTTATGGAAAATGCTCCTCAACAAGTAATGATGAAGATGAGGTAACTTTCATTGATCAAGATCTTATAGATTCTTTTAATGCTTTACAAATCGATTTTGAAGAAGCTATTGAAATCAACAAGAAATTGAGAAAGAGAATAAGAGAGCTAGTTGCTGAAAATAGTGTCTTGCATGAGACTATTGATGATTTAGATTGCACTAAGGAAGATCACTCTACATGCCTTGCTGAAAAAGAAAATCTTACTTGTGAGCTTGATAGACTTAGAAAGGAATTTTCTTATGTGGTTGAAAAATTTGTCGGTGGAATGAAAAGTTTGAAAAGATGTTATCTTTACAAAGATATTCAATTTCTAAACATGGTTTAGGATATGATCCATTTGATAGAGATTGTTCTTTGATTTCTAATTTTACTAAAGATGGCAAAGTTGCTAAATGTGCTAGATGCTTAAAAGATGGTCATAAAGAAATTGCATGTAAAAGTATTAGGAGATGTATCAATGTTAAGAAAATTTGGGTGATTAAAGGTACAACACCTCCTAATGTGGTTTATATGACTAACAAAATGGACCCAAGATGGCTTGGGTACCAATGAGAAGAAAGGATGTTTTAGTTGTAGGTACAAGCAAGGAATGAAAATCTACCAAGCACATGGTACATTGACAAGGATGTCGACTAATTGGTGACAAGTTCTGCTAACAAGTCGACTTGTTCGGGTTAATAAGTCGACCTATGCACTATGGAAATGAAGAAATTTCAGGATAAGTCGACTTATAAAAATCGACAAGTCGACTTATGAGGGTCGATAAGTCGACTTATGGAGGTAAAACAAGTCGACTTATGTTTACACGGGTTCTATTGTTGGATTGTTATGTTATGTAATGACTTTGTATTTTCTTTGTGTTTGCTTATGAACTGCTAGTCGAATATAAGTTATCTAGGTCTTCTTTAAAAATTCTCTTTTTTCCAAAATCTCTGAAAACATATTCTCTACTACTTTTGAGATTTATTCATGATGATGTTTCTCCACCATGATGGTTTGTGTATCTAGCCAAGACCAACATTTCATATTATTTGTATTTGCTTGCTATTTGAGACTATTTGTGTTTGATGACTTGCTTCTCTATTTAATGTGATTGCGATATTTCATCTATTGTTGGTTTGCATTAGTTGTTTTGATTATGACAAAAGGGGGGAGAGAAATGAGAAATTGGATATTCTTTAGTTACTTGATTAAGGGGAGTATGTGATAATTGTCTTTAATTTAAAGTCTATCATGATTTCAAATTACTTTATGAATTTGATCATACAAGGTTATTAAATTCAATGATTTATATGATTGAGGGGAGACTTTAACCAAAATGACAAGGTATAAAACCTTGATCAATGTTTCCTTGTTTTCATTTCTTAAACAATTTCTAAGTGTTTGTCATTATCAAAAGGGGAGATTGTTGGACCAATGGTGGTTGACAAATTAAATCCCACTTATGTTTTGATAATAATAAAATGTATAGAATTGGTTAAGAAATTATTTCAGGTATTTTGGGATTATTATTGTGCAAATTAAGATGGGCAAGACATAAATCATTGAAGAATCAAGATGGAAGTTTCCTTATAAGTGCAAGAGACACTAATAATGTAGATTATAGAAGATTTGAGTGGATATTACTGTTGAAGCTTACATAAGTTCGACTAGCACATCATAAATCGACTTATATATTAAGATCCGAACAATATAGTCGACTAGTAACATCATAAGTCCACTAATACATAAAGATCTGTCAACACAAGTTCCACTAATAGTACATAAGTCGACTTATCGAGGAGCAAGTCGACTTACACAAGACAAGTCCACTTATTGAAGAGCGGAGATGAAATTTTACGTAAATCGTTGATACAAGTCGACTTATACACTCGACAAGTCGACTTATGGGTACAACAAATTAATTCCAACGGTTCAATTAGCCACAAATGTAAAGGAGGATGTTAAGGAACGGTCATAACAACTAGACAACGGCTATATGGGTTCCCAACAGCTATTTTCCTTCAAGTATAAGAGTGGATGATCAAGGAAAAATACTAGAGCAGTTCTACAAGAAAGATACTCCACTATTGCTTCATATTTTGCTCACTATTGCTATTATCTTATTACATCATTGTATTGAGCATTTGTTCTTCAAACTTTATCTTATTTCTCTTACAATTTGAGAGACTAGTGAAAGGTCACGTGTGAGGTAGCTTGAGCCGGAAATCAAGTGGTGTTGGTAGGATTTGTGCCGGAAGACAAATCATTTGTAAAGGTAGCTTGAGCCGGAAATCAAGTGGTGTTGGTAGGATTTGTGCCAGAAGACAAATCAAGTGTAAAGGTAGCTTTAGCCGGAAATCAAGAAGTATTGTACAAGTTCACACTGAACTACAAAGTGTGTAATAAAGTGGTTTGCAAAATCCTAAGTGGGAGCTTAGCTAGAGGACGTAGGTCTTTGCACCGAACCTCTATAAAAACAGTGTTTGATCTTTTTCCCTACTCTTTTCACTTAAATTTGTTTAAATTGTTTTTGTGTGAATTAACTTCTGATTTTATTGTAGAAAATTACAAAAAGCTTAAAGATCTATTCAACCCCCCCTTTTAGATCGTTAACAATTGGTATCAGAGCAGAAGTATCCAGGGATGGCACACAACAAACTAGCTGAAGAAGGTAATACAAATTATCGCCCTCCTTTGTTTAATGGTACTAACTATTCTTCTTGGAAAAATCCTATGAAGTATCACATTATAAGCGAGGGAGTGGAATACTGAAAGATTATCATTTTTGGTCCTCAAGCTCCTTTGAAAGAAAACGTGAATTAAAACAGAGATGGAGTATGACGATAATGATTGGAGGCAAGCCTACATTAATGCGAAGGCTATGAAACTAATATACGCGCCTCACTACGAGGAAAGAAACCGAAGTTAATTCTTGTACCAAGCTAAAGAAATGTGGAAAGACATCGCATCACCCATGAAGGAACCAACCAAGTCCGGAGACAAAGATCAACATGCTTCTCATGATTATGAAATGTTTGTTATGAAGGAAGGTGAGTCTATTTCCATTATGCTTGATCATTTTACGAAATCATAAATGAATTAGGCAACCTTGAAAGCATATGACGGATAGCGAGAAGGTGAAGAAGATTCTTCGCTCACTACCAAAAGAATAGGACTCACAAGTCACAGAATTATGGAGTCTAAAGATCTCAATCATTTGGAATTCAACGCCTTGGTGGGATCACTCATCAACTATGAGATTATTCTCAAATCAAGAGGAGGTAGAGGTAAGTTGTGGCGCCTTTTACCGTAGGTGCGTCATCGACGCCTGTGAGTCGTTCGATGAATATCCCACAGCAAGGAAGTGCTACTAACGAAAACAATCACTAAACACTCGCATGGCATCAATATAATTAAACCGCATATGCAAATCACTAAAATTTAAAACCACAATAAACTTTCATTTCATAGCATCAATCTAAAATATGACAAGTCTATCACCCCTACAAAGCTAAATACAATAATCCAAAAGGGAATCGATACAAACGTCTATACTAAGATCATCCCAAAATCGCCTCAAATGACCAATTGCAGCCATCGCTTCACTTGATCACGCACTCACACAAGCAGAAAATCTATCACGGAGCTAGAATCCTACTTGTGTCTCGAAAAATATATTGCAATGTTGGGTGAGTTTGCGAACTCAATGAGAAACCATCATCGATGGTTCACCCAACTCATGCATATACACATAATATATCACATAGTACACTTTAACGCATTTTAGAACACTGTACAATTTACACATTTATACGATAACATAGCTCGGACATGTCACTTCACCATTGGAACATATCACACGATTCTCAATTTCACTACACAATCGATGCACAAAGTATGCAAATTCTCATTTTATGTCATTGTTGTGACTGAAATGCTACCACCGTCCCGATTCGGGCACTTTTCACCATGATCACATTTTCAAGTAGTAGAGAGCCCTCGTGGATATGCACTACCGCCTGCCACATTACGGATAAGAGAGCCCACTGGTATGCACTATTCCTTTTGCCTTAGGCCCATTCATCGATAATCGAGCTTAAAGCTCGCCACTAAATGCTTCACCACAACTGTTTAATTACCACTTATAATCATGCCTAGTATGCACTAACACTTGCACAGTCACTAGCACATATACATATATATCACTTCACTCGCTTGTCACAATCAGAACACTTACTCATAATTCTGTACATTGATTCACATTTGTATCACTCACGTTGGCAACTAATTCACACATTCACAAAGACATATTACTACACAAAGATCGAGGAACCAACTAGGTTACTCACCTGTAACTTTCGAAGCATTGCTCGAAGTCCCAAATATATCCGTGGACTGTCGATCCAATCGTGCCTCTATAACAATTCAAACGAATTATCATCACTAGATGCTCAATCAATTAAATTCACTAATGCACATGTCTTAATTTGAAATTATATAATGCATGATCATGATTTTCCAGCGCCTATCCAAATCTTCTATCTCTCACTTCATAACCAAAATTCACTATTCACTAGGTCAATAGCATCCATCGATTTCTCAAATCCTCATTTAAAACTCTAATTATACTCCCATTAGTCAAAACATAACTTGGTTGCATTCAAACTATAATAGACTCCTTTCGATAATTTCGATCCTCTAACCAAAATTCAAGCTCTCAATCTCTACCACAATTTTAGACCTCTTTCTCTAGTTCACAACGAATCCAGAATCACCTCAATCGAGGTCTACACCAAAAGATATACCCTAAAACCAAAACACATCCATTTAAAATTTTGTCCCTCATCATGCTTCGTCTCTCGACAGTAGGACGCCGCAAGGCGTGGAACCGTTCGCGCATGCGTAACACCTCTTCTCCTCGCTGCGACGCTTACCACTTGACTCGCCGTATGCCTAAATCCGTTCATTGCCATGCGTCTCATTCGCTCGCCATGACGAGCACACCTTTTCTCGCCATGCAAGGGTTCTTTTTCGACGTCATGACGCGCCCAACTTCTTCTTCTCCGATTCGTTTTTCCGCCATTTTCAACCATTCTCTCTCTATACTAGCATTAAACACACTCATCTACTCACATCTAACTCATTAAACACCATAAATGCAACAACCCATAATAAATAATAACATTTAACACAATAACTTACCAAATCGAAGAATCGAACGGAACCATAAAAATCTTCCGAAATTCTCAATCCTCTAACACCAACGATGAGCCTCCAACTTCAAGCTAGACATCAACAACTCAAATGATCCAACAGTTCTTCAACCACAATGAAGAGAAACCAACGAAAATCTCCAAGGGGAAAGGGTGAAATCGTCGACGGGGAGAGAAGGGAAATACTTAACTCCAATGTTCAAGACCTAACTCCTTTATATAAAGATTTAAACCTATAGATCATAGTCCTCGATTTCTTTTAATTTCAGTCTCTAAATTTCACTGGTTCATCACAAAAATTCCTAAACTCGCAAATCTAAATTTCCAATTCCACAATTTCAATTCTCACTCTAACTCAACTATTTCACTCAAATTATCCCTAATTTCACTTTAAATCAAATCTAACTCAACTATCTCAAAATTCATAATTCAACTCATAATCACAATTTAAATGCTTGGAACCATCATGAATGCATGCCGCTATATGTGCACGAGCAATTTACTCAATTATCACTGATGCAGAGGCAAAAATGCACGTGCAGTTCAATTATGAATGCACCCCACTAACCCATCCAAATTACCGATATGACCTTCACATCGGTAACGGATGTTACAATTCTCCCTCCTAAAAAAATTTTGTCCTGAATTTCATACCGACCGGTCAATGATGAGGGTACCGCCTCCTCACGTGCTTCTCGCCTCCCAAGTTGCTTCCTTCGATGAGTGGTTCTTCCATAGACTTTCACCAATGGAATCACCCCGCCCTCAATTGCTTGACCCATGATCCGATAATCAGACGGTTCCTCAACATAACTCAGATCACTAGCTATCTCAATCTCTTGAGCCAGAATCATATGAGTCGGGTCTGAGCGGTATCTCCGGAGCATACTCACATGAAACACATCATGCAACTGGGACATCTCACTAGGCAAAGCCAATATATAGGCCAACGGTCCAATCCTCTCAGTAATCTCATAGGGACCGATATACCGAGGACTCAACTTGCCTTATGGACAAATCTCAAAGACTCCTCCAAGGTGACACTCGGAGGAATACTGTCGCTTACACTCATACTCCATCTCACGCCGATCTTGATCCGCATAACTCTTCTATCTATCCCGAGCCGCTTTGATGCGACTCAATCAATCTCACTTTATCCATCAGATCCTCGGATCACTCAGACCTCAAGCATCCTCACACCTCTTCATCCCAAAGAAAGAGGTGATCTACACGGTCTCCCATATAAGGCCTCATACGGCGCCATCCTAATATCCGCCTGTAATCGATTATTGTACGAAACTCAACCAGAGCCAAGCATCGATCCCAAGCACCTCTCAACTCTAATACACAAGCTCTCAAAGATATCCTCAACAGCCTTGATCGCCCTCTCACTCGCCCATCTGTTCGAGGATGAAACATCGTACTAAAGTTCAATCTCAACCTAAAGTCGATCGCAGCTCCTCCGTAACCTCAAGTAAATCGAGATCCCTATCTCGACACAATCGATCATCGGGACCCCATGCATGCGCACAATCTCGCTACATACTGGGGCCAACCGATCGAGAGTATTATTCTCTCAGACCGCAAGAAGTGAGCCGATTTGGTCAACCGTCCACTATGACTCAGATCGCATCACGCCGCGGCGGCCCCAGGCAATCCCATAATAAAGTCCATAGTAATCCGCTCCCATTTCTACTCCGAATGGGTAACGAATGCAATCTCCTAATCGGGCCTCGTGCTCACCTTTAACTCCGCCGGGCACGCCAAACACCGAGAAACGAATCGCCACTTGCCTCTTCATGCCCGCCACCAAAAATGCAACTTAAGGGTATTATACATCTTGGTAGTACCAGATGCATCGCATAAGCGCCACATGCGCTTCCTCCAAAATCTCTCGCCCGCATCATCAACATCCGCACACACACCTCGACCCATCCAAAGAGTCCCGCCTCTCAACTCAAAATCGTGAGTCAATCCTAATCGACTCTATCCATCAATCTCACTAACACTGGATCCTGACCCTGGACTCTCCTGATCCTGTCCTGCAACATAGGCCTCAGCCTTAAGGTAGCAATCAAGGCTCCATCCTGAGCCAAATCCATCTGCACATTAAGCGCCTCAATCAATCAAGCCGGCAATCTCAATCAATCGAGCCGCACCGAGCATGAGATCTCCTACTCAATGCATCTGCCACCACATTGGCCTTCCTTGGATGATACTCAATCGTGCAGTCATAGTCCTTCAACAACTCAATCCATCTCCTCTGTCTTAGATTCAACTCTCGCTGACTCAACAGATATCTCAGACTCTTATGATCAGAGAAGATTTGGAACGTCTCCCCATACAAATAATGTCTCTAGATCTTCAAAGCAAACACCACTGCAGCCAACTCCAAATCATGCACTGGATAATTAACCTCGTGAGACCTCAACTGCCTCGAGGCATACGCTTATAACTCTCCCCGTCCGCATCGTAACACCGCTTAATCCTCGCTATACATCACTAAATACCTCAAAACCTCCGGACCCTGACGACAAAGCTAATACTGGCGCCGTAGTCAATCGATGCCTAAGCTCCTCTGACACTCATCAGTCCATCTGAAGGCCACATTTTTCCTCAGAAGTTTTGTCAAAGGGGCTGAGATCACTGAAAACCCCTCGACAAACCTCCGGTAATATCCTGCTAAACCGAGGAAACTCTTCAACTCTGACACATTCCTCGGAATCTCCCAACTCCTCACTGCCTCAATCTTGTGAGGATCTACCCGGATACCCTCACCAGACACAATATGGCCTAGGAATACTACCTCATCAAGCCAAAATTCACATTTTGTGAATTTGGCATACAACCGCTCATCCTCATGATCCGCAACACAATCCTCGATGTTCGCATGCCCCTGCTACTCCTCAATACACTAAAATCAATAAACACAATCACGAATCGATCCAGTAGGCTGAAAGACCTTATTCATCAAGGCCATGAAGGCTCATTGGGGCATTGGTCAACCCGAATCAAGATCACTAAGAACTCGAAATGCCCATACCGCCCTCCGAAAGCACTCTTAGGCACATCGACCTCTGCAATCCTCAACTGATAATACCCTGACCTCAGGTCCAACTTAGTAAACACCTGAGCTCCCTGCAATTGGTCAAATAGATCATCGATCCTAGGCAGCGGATACTTATTCTTCATTGTCACCCGATTCAGCTGCCTATAGTCGATGCACAACCTCAAAGTCCCATCATTCTTCTTCACAAACAACACTGGAGCTGCCCAAGGTGAAACACTCAGCCTAATGAACCCCTTATCCAACAACTACTGCAACTGAGCCTTAAGCTCCCTCAGTTCCACCGGTGCCATCCTATATGGAGGTGTAGATATAGGAGCGGTACCTGGAACGAGGTCTATCTCAAACTCTGTCTTCCGATCCGGCGGCAAACCCAGTAACTCATCGGGGAACACATCCGGAAATTCCCTAACCACGAGAATATCCTACAACCTCTGCTCAACCCTGGAATCAACCACGTGAGCCAGATAGGCCTCACATCCTCCCTGCATCAACCTCAGGGCACTCAGAAAGGAAATCATCCTACTGGCATCGCTCGACTAACACCTCGAAAAATGTTCTAGTTGACCAGAGATTCTAACACAACCTCCTTGGTATAATAATCCATCACACCCTCTCGCGCAGGCAGTCCCCATCCCTAGAATCGCATCAATCTCTTAAAGACAAAACCATCGTGTCCGCACTCAACTCGCCGATCAATCACTATCGGACACCCCTACAGACCTCTCCTAAAACTCGTCAGACTACCTGAGGTGTACTCACCTCTAACCCACACCGCAATCTCTCCTATCACAATGCAAATCTACATTCCACATGCGGTGCAATGAAAGAATGAGTAGATCCAGGATCCATCAATGCATAAACCTCACAGCCAGAAATCGAAAGCATACCCGCAACAACATCTGGAGACTCCTGAGCCTCCTGTCTAGTCATAGCATAGACTCTAGCTCGACCTGCTGATTGCCACTACGTCCCTGACCACCACGGATCCTCACTGCTCGGCCTCGGCCTCGACCTCGGCCTCGGCCTCGACCTCGGCCTCTCCATCCAGATCCACCTCCACGGCTCCGCTGCACCGAGGTAGTACTGCCTGATCTACCAGTCATAGCGGACTGGGCCTCTACAGTAAAAGGACACTCTCGGAGCTGATGGTCCATGGAACCACACTTGAGACACGCTACGGTAAACCTCCAGCACTCTCCACTGTGCCTCCTCTCACAATACTCACATAGCGGGATCGTCTGGCCTGAACCTCTAGCACCGCTACGGCCACCACTAGATCGAGCAAATTTGCCTCTCTGCCCAAAACCATACTGTCGAGCTCCTCCAATGACCAAGAGCCCGCTTCGACACTTCAATAACCTCTACTAGCACCGCTCGACTATCATCGGGCCTTCGCCTTAGGTCCCGATCCGACCTTAGTCGACTCGCCAAGAATGCTTCAATCCTCACTACCGCCATCCTCACCAACAAAGGTGTCCATGTCCGATCGGGCCAATCTAGTACGGATCTCCATATTGAGTCCGCCCTCAAACCTCTGACACCTATCAGACTCAGAGGTAAGCAAAACAGACGCATACACCGACAACTCATTAAACCGAACCTCATAATCTGCCACTGACATCTACCCCTGTCTCAACTGAAGAAACTCCTGCATCTTCATCTCTAAATAAACCTTGGCCATGAAGTTATCTCTGAATGCCCGTAGGAAATCATCCCAAGTCAACATGCAGGGCCTGGTGGAACTGCCCGGAATAGTCTTCCACCACTGATAAGCCGACCACAAGCAAAGACACCGATAATCGAACTCTCCTCTGCGTCACAATCCATCCGTCCAGACTCTCTAACCAACCTCACCTCGGCGAGGTCGATGCTGCCATAGAAGTCAACAACTCCCTACTTGCGCAGTCTATCATACCTCCTCTCTCGTCTCACGGGAACTCTGGGAGGTAGCTCATCAGAATGAGGCACAGGGGACTCTCTACTAGCTCCTACGGATCCTAGGTCAGCTGGTTGATCCACTTGTTCTCCAAGAACGGATGACCTACAACAACAAGAATCTGATCAATTTCCGCTTTTCTCACTAAAATTCAAGCCTAAAATACACTATGCCCAAAAGATGTCAAACTATGCTCTAATACCACCTAATGTAGCGCCCCCTTACCGTAGGGTACACACCGGGACGCCCGTGGGTCGTTCCGACGAATATCCCACAGCAAGGAAGTGCCACTAACGAAAACAATCACTAAACACTCGCATGGCATCAATATAATTAAACCGCATATGCAAATCACTAAAATTTAAAACCACAATAAACTTTCATTTCATAGCATCAATCCAAAATATAGACAAGTCTATCAGTCCCTACAAAGCTAAATACAATAATCCAAAAGGAATCGATACAAACGCTCTATACTAAGATCATCCCAAAATCGCCCACCGACCGAGCACAGTGTGCCATCGCTTCACTTGATCACGCACTGCAAGGCGGAAAATCTATCACGGAGCTAGAATCCTACCGACGTCAGTCTCGAAAAATATATTGCAATGTTAGGTGAGTTTATGAACTCAATGAGAAACCATCATCGATGGTTCACCCAACTCATGCATATACACATAATATATCACATAGTACAATTTAACGATTTTAGAACACTGCACACAATTTACACATTTATATGATAACATAGCTCGTATATGTCACTTCACCATTGGCACATATCACACGATTCTCAATTTCACTACACAAATGATGCACAAAGTATGCAAATTCTCATTTTATGACATTGTTGTGGATCGGCGTAACACCGTCCCGATTCGGCACTTTTCACCATGATCACATTTTCAAGTAGTAGGAGAGCCCTCGTGGTATGCACTAACGCGCGCTCACATTAGGGATAGGAGAGCCCTCTGGGTATGCACTATTCCCTTTTTGGCCTTAGGCCCATTCACTGATAATCGAGCTTAAAGCTCTGCTCACTAAATGCTTCAGTCATAACTATTTAATTACCACTTATAATCATGCCTAGTATGCACTAACACTTGCACAGTCACTAGCACATATACATATATATCACTTCACTCGCTTGTCACAATCAGAACACTTACTCATAATTCTGTACATTGATTCACATTTGTATCACTCACGTTGGCAACTAATTCACACATTCACAATACATATTAATACACAAAGATCGAGGAACCAACTAGGTTACTCACCTGTAACTTCGAAGCTCTCGCCGAAGTCCCAAATATATCCGTGGATCGTCGATCCAACGGTGCCTCTATAACAATTCAAACGAATTATCATCACTAGATGCTCAATCAATTGAATTCACTAATGCACATGTCTTAATTTGAAATTATATAATGCATGATCATGATTTTCTAACGCTCTATCCAAATCCGCTATCTCTCACTTCATAACCAAAAATTCACTATTCACTAAGTCAATAGCATCCATCGATTTCTCAAATCCCTCATTTAAAACTCTAATTATACTCCCATTAGTCAAAACATAACTCTTAGGTTGCATTTGAAACTATAATAGACTCTCTTTCGATAATTTCGATCCCTCTAACCAAAATTCAAGCTCTCAATCTCTACCACAATTGTAGACCTCTTTCTCTAGTTCACAACGAATCCAGAATCACCTCAATTGGAGGTCTACACCAAAAGATATACCCTAAAACCAAAACACATCCATTTAAAATTTTGTCCCTCGCCGCAGCTTACTGTCTCTCGGCACAGAGGGACGCTCGCCGTGGCGTGGAACCGTTCACCACGGCGAACACCTCTCTTCTCCTCGCCGCGACGCCTACCACTTGACTCGCCGCGGTGTCTAAATCTGTTTGCTCGCCGCGGCGAGCACACCTTTTCTCGCCACGGTGTGGCCCTTTTTTAGACGTCGCGACGTGCAGCCAAACTTCTTCTTCTCCGATTCGTTTTTTCGCCATTTTCAACCATTCTCTCTCTAAACTAGCATTAAACACACTCATATACTCACATCTAACTCATTAAACACCATAAATGCAACAACCCATAATAAATAATAACATTTAACACAATAACTTACCAAATCGAAGAATCGAACGAAACCCTAAAAATCTTCCGAAATTCTCAATCCTCTAACACCAATGATGAGCCTCCAACTCCAAGCTAGACATCAACAACTCAAATGATCTAGCAGTTCTTCAACCACAATGAAGAGAGACCAACGAAAATATCCAAGGGGAAAGGGTGAAATCGTCGACGGGGAGAGAAGAGAAATGCTTAACTCCAATGTTCAAGACCTAACTCCTTTATATAAAGATTTAAACCTATAGATCATAGTCCTCGATTTCTTTTAATTTCACTCTCTAAATTTCACTGGCTCATCACAAAAATTCCTAAACTCGCAAATCTAAATTTCCAATTCCACAAATTCAATTCTCACTCTAACTCAACTATTCCACACAAATTATCCCTAATTTCACTTTAAATCAAATCTAACTCAACTATCTCAAAATTCACAATTCAACTCATAATCACAATTTAAATGTTGGAACCATCATGAATGCATGCCGCTATATGTGCATGAGTTATTTACTCAATTATCACTGATGCAGAGGCAAAAATGCACGTGCAGTTCAATTATGAATGCACCCCACTAACCCATCCAAATTACCGATATGACCTTCACATCGGTAACGGGATGTTACATAAGTCACAAAAGTCAATTGCTTTAAAAGCTAATGCTTCTTCTCTTGATGAAAGTGATGAAGAAATAGATGAAGAAGAGGAAGATGAAGAAATATCAATGTATGCCAAAAATTTGAGAAAGTTCAAAGGACTACTCAAAAATAGAAGGAAAGAATTAAATGGTGGTAGAAATGGAGAAAGAAAGAAGTTTGCCATGGAAAGAAGATCAAAGGGGTATGATGAAAAGAAGAGCAATGAAGAGTGTTGGAAATGTGAAAAAAGGGGACATCATGCTAGAGAATGCGAAAGCTCAGCTTCCACTTCAAATTTCCAGAAAAGTGACAAATATGACAAAGGGAAAAAGAAAGCTAGTCTAGTAGCCACGTGGAGTAATGATGAGGAAGCATATCAAAGCAATGATGAAAGCAACTTGGCACTAATGGCAAATAGCTCCTCAACAAGTAATGATGAAGATGAGGTAACTTTCATTGATCAAGATCTTATAGATTCTTTTAATGCTTTACAAATCGATTTTGAAGAAGCTATTGAAATCAACAAGAAATTGAGAAAGAGAATAAGAGAGCTAGTTGCTGAAAATAGTGTCTTGCATGAGACTATTGATAATTTAGATTGCACTAAGGAAGATCACTCTACATGCCTTGCTGAAAAAGAAAATCTTACTTGTGAGCTTGATAGACTTAGAAAGGAATTTTCTTATGTGGTTGAAAAATTTGCTGGTGGGAATAAAAAGTTTGAAAAGATGTTATCTTTACAAAGATATTCAATTTCTAAACATGGTTTAGGATATGATCCATTTGATAGAGATTGTTCTTTGATTTCTAAATTTACTAAAGATGGCAAAGTTGCTAAATGTGCTAGATGCTTAAAAGATGGTCATATAGAAATTGCATGTAAAAGTATTAGGAGATGTATCAGTGTTAAGAAAACTTGGCTGATTAAAGGTACAACACCTCCTAATGTGGTTTATATGACTAACCAAAATGGACCTAAGATGGCTTGGGTACCAATGAGAAGAAAGGATGTTTCAGTTGTAGGTACAAGCAAGGAATGAAAATCCACCAAGCACATGGTACATTGATAGTGGATGTCGACTAATTAGTGACAAGTTTGCTAACAAGTCGACTTGTGTGGGTTAATAAGTCGACCTATGCACTATGGAAATGAAGAAATTTCAGGATAAGTCGACTTATAAAAATCGACAAGTCGACTTATGAGGGTCGATAAGTCGACTTATGGAGGTAAAACAAGTTGACTTATGTTTACACGGGTTCTATTGTTGGATTGTTATGTTATGTAATGACTTTGCATTTTCTTTGTATTTTCTTATGAACTGCTAGTCGAATATAAGTTATCTAGGTCTTCTTTAAAAATTCTCTTTTTCCCAAAATCTCCGAAAACATATTCTCTTCTACTTTTGAGATTTATTCATGATGATGTTTCTCCACCATGATGGTTTGTGTATCTAGCCAAGACCAACATTTCATATTATTTGTAATTGCTTGCTACTTGAGACTATTTGTGTTTGATGACTTGCTTCTCTATTTAATGTGATTGCGATATTTCATCTATTGTTGGTTTGTATTAGTTGTTTTGATTATGACAAAAAGGGGGAGAGAAATGAGAAATTGGATATTCTTTAGTTACTTGATTAAGGGGGAGTATGTGATAATTGTCTTTAATTTAAAGTCTATCATGATTTCAAATTACTATTATGAATTTGATCTTACAAGGTTATTAAATTCAATGATTTATATGATTGAGGGGGAGACTTCTAACCAAAATGAGAAGGTATAAAAACCTTGATCAATGTTTCCTTGTTTCCATTTCTTAAACAATTTCTAAGTGTTTTGTCATTATCAAAAAGGGGGAGATTGTTGGACCAATGGTGGTTGACAAATTAAATCCCACTTACGTTTTGATAATAATAAAATGAATAGAATTGGTTAAGAAATTATTTCAGGTATTTTGGGATTATTATTGTGCAAATCAAGATGGGCAAGACATAAACCATTGAAGAATCAAGATGGAAGTTTCCTTATAAGTGCAAGAGACATAAATAATGAAGATTATAGAAGATTTGAGTGGATATTACCGTTGAAGCTTACATAAGTCGACTAGCACATCATAAATCGACTTATATATCAAGATCCGAACAATATAAGTCGACTAGAACATCATAAGTCGACTAATACATAAAGGTCTGTCAACACAAGTTGACTAATAGTACGTAAGTCGACTTATCGAGGAGCACAAGTCGACTTACACAGCACAAGTCGACTTATTGAAGAGCAGAGATGAAATTTTACGTAAATCGTTGATACAAGTCGACTTATACACTCGACAAGTCGACTTATGGGTACAACAAATTAATTCCAACGGTTCAATTAGCCACAAATGGAAAGGAGGATGTTAAGGAACGGTCATAACAACTAGACAACGACTATATGGGTTCCCAACAGCTATTTTCCTTCAAGTATAAGAGTGGATGATCAAGGAAAATACTAGAAGCGATTCTACAAGAAAAATACTCCACTATTGCATCATATTTTGCTCACTATTGCTATTATCTTATTGCATCATTGTATTGAGCATTTTTTCTTCAAACTTTATCTTATTTCTCTTACAATTTGAGTGACTAGTGAAAGTTCACGTGTGAGGTAGCTTGAGCCGGAAATCAAGTGGTGTTGGTAGTATTTGTGCCGGAAGACAAATCATTTGTAAAGGTAGCTTGAGCCGGAAATCAAGTGGTGTTGGTAGGATTTGTGCCGGAAGACAAATCAAGTGTAAAGGTAGCTTGAGCCGAAAATCAAGCGGTATTGTAAGAGTTCACACTGAACTACAAAGTGTGTAATAAAGTGGTTTGCAAAATCCTAAGTGGGAGCTTAGCTAGAGGACGTAGGTCTTAGCACCGAACCTCTATAAAAACAGTGTTTGATCTTCTTCCCTACTCTTTTCACTTAAATTTGTTTAAATTATTTTTGTGTGAATTAACTTCTGATTTTATTGTAGAAAATTACAAAAAGCTTAAAGATCTATTCAACCCCCCTTTTAGATCGTTAACAATTGGTATCAGAGCAGAAGTATCCAGGGATGACACATAACAAACTAGCGGAAGAAGGTAATACAAATTATCGCCCTCCTTTGTTTAATGGTACTAACTATTCTTCTTGGAAAAATCCTATGAAGTATCACATTATAAGCGAGGGAGTGGACTACTGGAAGATTATCATTTTTGGTCCTCAAGCTCCTTTGAAAGAAAACGGTGAATTAAAAACACAGATGGAGTATGACGACAATGATTGGAGGCAAGCCTACATCAATGCGAAGGCTATGAAACTAATATACTATGCTCTCACGGTCGAGGAAAGAAACCGAGTTAATTCCTATACCAGTGCTAAAGAAATGTGGGAAAGACTTCGCATCACCCATGAAGGAACCAACCAAGTCCGGGAGACAAAGATCAACATGCTTCTCCATGATTATGAAATGTTTGTTATGAAGGAAGGTGAGTCTATTTCCATTATGCTTGATCATTTTACAGAAATCATAAATGAATTAGGCAACCTTGGAAAGCATATGACGGATAGCGAGAAGGTGAAGAAGATTCTTCGCTCACTACCAAAAGAATAGGACTCACAAGTCACAGCAATTATAGAGTCTAAAGATCTCAATCATTTGGAATTCAACGCCTTGGTGGGATCACTCATCAACTATGAGATTATTCTCAAATCAAGAGGAGGTTGAGGTAAGTCACAAAAGTCAATTTCTTTAAAAGCTAATGCTTCTTCTCTTGATGAAAGTGATGAAGAAATAGATGAAGAAGAGGAAGATGAAGAAATAGAAATGTATGCCAGAAATTTGAGAAAGTTCAAAGGACTACTCAAAAATAGAAGGAAAGAATTAAATGGTGGTAGAAATGGAGAAAGAAAGAAGTTTGCCATGGAAAGAAGATCAAAGGGTATGAGCGAAAGAAGAGCAATGAAGAGTGTTGGAAATGTGGAAAAGGGGACATCATGCTAGAGAATCTGGCTCAACTTCCACTTCAAATTTCGGAAAAGTGACAAATATGAGAAAGGGAAAAAGAAAGCTAGTCTAGTAGCCACGTGGAGTGATGATGAGGAAGCATATCAAAGCAATGATGAAAGCAACTTAGCACTTATGGCAAATAGCTCCTCAACAAGTAATGATGAAGATGAGGTAACTTTCATTGATCAAGATCTTATAGATTCTTTTAATGCTTTACAAATCGATTTTGAAGAAGCTATTGAAATCAACAAGAAATTGAGAAAGAGAATAAGAGAGCTAGTTGCTGAAAAATAGTGTCTTGCATGAGACTATTGATGATTTAGATTGCACTAAGGAAGATCACTCTACATGCCTTGCTGAAAAAGAAAATCTTACTTGTGATCTTGATAGACTTAGAAAGGAATTTTCTTATGTGGTTGAAAAATTTGCTGGTGGGAATAAAAAGTTTGAAAAGATGTTATCTTTACAAAGATATTCAATTTCTAAACATGGTTTAGGATATGATCCATTTGATAGAGATTGTTCTTTGATTTCTAAATTTACTAAAGATGGCAAAGTTGCTAAATGTGCTAGATGCTTAAAAGATGGTCATATAGAAATTGCATGTAAAAGTATTAGGAGATGTATCAGTGTTAAGAAAATTTGGGTGATTAAAGGTACAACACCTCCTAATGTGGTTTATATGACTAACCAAAATGGACCCAAAATAGCTTGGGTACCAATGAGAAGAAAGGATGTTTCAGTTGTAGGTACAAGCAAGGAATGAAAATCCACCAAGCACATGGTACATTGATAGTGGATGTCGACTAATTGGTGACAAGTCTGCTAACAAGTCGACTTGTGTGGGTTAATAAGTCGACCTATGCACTATGGAAATGAAGAAATTTCAGGATAAGTCGACTTATAAAAATCGACAAGTCAACTTATGAGGGTCGATAAGTCGACTTATGGAGGTAAAACAAGTCGACTTATGTTTACACTGGTTCTATTGTTGGATTGTTATGTTATGTAATGACTTTGCATTTTCTTTGTGTTTGCTTATGAACTGCTAGTCGAATATAAGTTATCTAGGTCTTCTTTAAAAATTCTCTTTTTCCCAAAATCTCCGAAAACATATTCTCTTCTACTTTTGACATTTATTCATGATGATGTTTCTCCACCATGATGGTTTGTGTATCTAGCCAAGACCAACATTTCATATTATTTGTATTTGCTTGCTACTTGAGACTATTTTTGTTTGATGACTTGCTTCTCTATTTAATGTGATTGCGATATTTCATCTATTGTTGGTTTGTATTAGTTGTTTTGATTATGAAAAAAAGGGGGAGAAAAATGAGAAATTGGATATTCTTTAGTTACTTAATTAAGGCGGAGTATGTGATAATTGTCTTTAATTTAAAGTCTATCATGATTTCAAATTACTTTTATGAATTTTATCTTACAAGGTTATTAAATTCAATGATTTATATGATTGAGGGGGAGACTTCTAACCAAAATGAGAAGGTATAAAAACCTTGATCAATGTTTCCTTGTTTTCATTTCTTAAACAATTTCTAAGTTTTTTGTCATTATCAAAAAGGGGGAGATTGTTGGACCAATGGTGGTTGACAAATTAAATCCCACTTATGTTTTGATAATAATAAAATGTATAGAATTGGTTAAGAAATTATTTCAGGTATTTTGGGATTATTATTGTGCAAATCATGATGGGCAAGACATAAATCATTGAAGAATCAAGATGGAAGTTTCCTTATAAGTGCAAGAGACATTAATAATGAAGATTATAGAAGATTTGAGTGGATATTACCGTTAAAGCTTACATAAGTCGACTAGAACATCATAAGTCGACTTATATATCAAGATCCGAACAATATAAGTCGATTAGAACATCATAAGTCGACTAATACATGAAGATCTGTCAACACAAGTCGATTAATAGTACATAAGTCGACTTATCGAGGAGCACAAGTCGACTTACACAGCACAAGTCGACTTATTGAAGAGCGGAGATGAAATTTTACGTAAATCGTTGATACAAGTCGACTTATACACTCGACAAGTCGACTTATGGGTACAGCAAATTAATTCCAACGGTTCAATTAGCCACAAATGGAAAGGAGGATATTAAGGAACGGTCATAACAATTAGACAACGGCTATATCGGTTCCCAACAGCTATTTTCCTTCAAGTATAAGAGTGGATGATCAAGGAAAAATACTAGAGCAGTTCTACAAGAAAAATACTCCACTATTGCATCATATTTTGCTCACTATTGCTATTATCTTATTGCATCATTGTATTGAGCATTTTTTCTTCAAACTTTATCTTATTTCTCTTACAATTTGAGTGACTAGTGAAAGTTCACGTGTGAGGTAGCTTGAGGAAATCAAGTGGTGTTGGTAGTATTTGTGCCGGAAGACAAATCATTTGTAAAAGTAGCTTGAGCCGAAAATCAAGTAGTGTTGGTAGGATTTGTGCCGGAAGACAAATCAAGTGTAAAGGTAGTTTGAGCCGAAAATCAAGCAATATTGTAAGAGTTCACACTGAACTACAAAGTGTGTAATAAAGTGGTTTGTAAAATCTTAAGTGGAAGCTTAGCTAGAGGTCGTAGGTCTTAGCACCGAACCTCTATAAAAGCAGTGTTTGATCTTCATCCCTACTCTTTTCACTTAAATTTGTTTAAATTGTTTTTGTGTGAATTAACTTCTGATTTTATTGTAGAAATTTACAAAAAGCTTAAGATCTATTCAACCCCTCCTTCTAGATCGTTAACACATCTTTCTTGCCCACAGCTTCTGGAGTTTTCTTTCAACCTCCTACCTCAAATCACCAGATAGGTACGTCCTTTTTCCTTGTCTCCTTCTCTAAAGTTTCTCAAAAGTTTCCTCTTAGTAAGCATGTCGTCAGCTAGTTCTAAAAGTGTGGTAAGAGGTACTGCCAAAATTTCTACGAGAGAACGGAAGGATGGGCTGGTGGTGGAGGAGCCACCGAGGGATAAGTCGAAGATGACTGTGGCGGAACTAAAACGGTCGATCATTAGGAATAATATCCCTATGTCCTGGGGGCCTAGGCTGGCTTTGGGGAACGAGCGAATCCATAGCAACTTGAGTGGGTATTGCTGTTTCTGACAGTTTCTTCTTGATCGGTGGCATGAGGCTCCCTTATGCCCCTATTATTCACGAGGTGTTTGTCGATTTCCAGTTGATGCCGAGCTAGATTCCTTCGAATGGCTGGAGGTTGATTAATGGCCTGGCGTTGCTGTGCCATCAATTCAGCCATTTGCCTTCGGTTGGCATCCTGCATCACTTTTTGATAATGAACTAGAGTCCGAGCTCTGAGGCCGGGATCCCTTCTCTGCAGTACAAAGATGCCCGGTATCGCCCGACCGGGACAGCTTCGAAAATCTCCGCTTGGCCGAAGAAGTACTTCTTTGTGAAACCCCCAGGATCCTCCTTCGAGTACCAGCCGTGGAGGTATCCTTTAGCCAAGCGGTGGAATGACACGTCGAGCGTATCTCTTAGTAGAGAGGAATGGGAGGTGGTCGGTCGCATAAAGGAGCTCGGCTGATACGACTTCGCTCGGCCGATTATTTTCTACTCGACCCCCCGTCACAAATTAGCGAGCTAGGAGAGGAAACCACCCCGTCTGGTTGACCCCTTGTGGTTGAATTTCTTGCTGTATTTTTAAGTATTAGTTTTGCTTCCTAACCTGTTTTATTGTTGTGCAGTCATGGCGAGGGTGGAAGATTTTGTCGGGTCGTCCCCTCCCCCTAAATCCAAAAAGCAGGCCAAGGGGAAGAAAAAGAGGAAGGAGGCGGAGACCGGTGAAGGCGCCGCTCCTTCAGTGGAGCCAGGTCGTTCTACAGAGTTGCTGGTCCCTCCGCCCGCTGAAGACCGTTCTGTCGCGTCGGCGTCTTTGGCGATCGTACCAGCGAGTGCGGGCCGAGCGGGAGGGGAAGAAGAGGAGGAAGAGGAGGTGGAGCCACCTCTTAATAGGAAGAGGCTTGTTCGGCTTGCTGACCTACCGTCTGACCCGTCGAGTCAAGGCAGAAAAGAGAAGGAGAAAGAAATCAAGGGGAAAGGAGTGGCGAAGAGCACCGACAAGTGGGAGCCTGCGATCAGCTTGGCCAAAACTGCATCGATCGGGGACCTCAATGTGTCCCTCCACATTGCTGAGAGGATCACTCCCCCTGTAGACGAGGAGCTCATGGACTCGATGAGCAATCTGGATCTGGGGCCCCGTCTTATCCGTAGCTGTATGAGAAGTCTGGTGATGTCCTTTGCGATGCACCAACGTATTGAGCAGCTCGACAGGATCAATTGATCACAAGATCGGGAAGTCCGCGATTTCCTCGAGCAGGTGAAAACTTTGAGGGGCGAGCTTTCGGAGGCTAAGGAAGAGAGAGACCTCTTCCAGGCTCAACTCTCTTCCTTAGAGGAGGAGAAGAAATCTTGGGAGGAGACGAGGAGCGTTCTACAAGCTCAACTTGCCTCTGGGGAGGAGGAGAGGAGCCGGTTAATTGCGGAGAAGGATCGGCTGGCTGAGGAGGGTGAGGGCCTGAGGAAGGAGGTGATGACGGTGCAGGAACGTAGCAAGAAGTTCCTCCGTGATTGTCATGCAACGGTGGAGCGTCAACACAAGACCGAGGATACGTTGAGGGGGTTGCGATTCTCCTTCAAGAAGCGGAGGGTCGAGGCGATAAAGCGGTGAAAAAAGCGATTCCTACATGGGGAGTGCCTAGAGTTCGCCTGCGACTTAACCCTTTCAGTCCTGAAGAGGTGCCATGAGTTTCATATTCCTGACGGGTTGGAGTGTCCTCCGTTTGAGGATTATGCCGAGCCATTGCTTCTCGCTGCTCTCGGCCTTTCCTTGGAGGAAATGAGGGAGAGGGTCGAGGGAGAGCGGACCTTTGTTCCGGATGAGGAGTTGGATCTTAGCTCGGAAGAAGAAGAGGATGTCTCTCCGTTGCCTTCTCCTCCAGATTCGACTGCCGGCCCTTCCTCTGCTGACCCGTTGATTGGCCCTTCCTCTCCTTCGGTCGATCCTGTTGTTGGCCCTTCCTCTGCTGACCCGTTGATTGGCCCTTCCTTTCCTCCAAAAGGATCAGATTGAGTAGAGGCTTGTTTTTCATTACCTCTTTTGTGTTAAAGATTAGACTATCTATTAGAATAGCAGGTCGCAAATCGGCGCTTTTCGATGTCGTCGTCGATCGATGAATTAGGCCGCGATAGTAGAGGTCGATCGAGGGTTCCAAGGTTCTTGTTTCGGTAACCTATTTGATCTGTGGTCGAGGCCGAGCTGTGGTCCTAAGGATCTTGTCTTGGCGACCCAGCCGAGCGATAGTCGAGGTTGATCTAGGGTTCCAAAGATCGTCTTGGCAACCTAGTCGATCTATGGTCGAGGCTGAGTTGTGGTCCCAAGGATCTTGTCTTGGCAACCCGGCCGAGCGATAGTCGAGGTTGATTAAAGGTTCCAAGGATCTTGTCTTGGAAATCTAGTCGATATGTGGTCGAGGCCGAGCATCAGTCGAGGTTTAGCGTCGGTCGAGGCCGAGCGATGGTCCCAAGGATCTTGTCTTGGCGACCTAGCGAATTGTGTCGATCGAGCGAAGGTCTCAAAGATCTTATCTTGGCGACCTTACCGAGCTATCATGAGGCTGAGCATCGATCGAGGTCGAGCGTCGGTTGAGGTCGAGCGTCGGTCGAGGCCGAGCGATGCTCCCAAGAATCTTGTCTTGGCGACCTTGCCGAGCTGTGACGAGGCCGAGCATCGGTCTAGGTTGAGCGATGGTCCCAAGGATCTCGTCTTGGCGACCTAGCGAATTGTGTCGATCGAGCGAAGGTCCCAAGAATCTTGTCTTGGCGACCTTGCTGAGCAGTGATGAGGTCGAGCATCAGTCGAGGCCGAGCATCGGTCGAGGCAGAGCGTCGATTGAGGCCGAGCGTCGGTCGAGGCCGAGCGATGATCCCAAGGATCTTGTCTTGGCGACCTAGCGAATTGTGTCGATCGAGCGAAGGTCCCAAGGATCTTGTCTTGGCGACCTTGCTGAGCTGTGACGAGGCCGAGCGTCGGTCGAGGTCAAGCGTCTGTCAAGGTCGAGCGTCGGTCGAGGCCGAGCGATGGTCCCAAGGATCTCGTCTTGGCGACCTAGCGAATTGTGTCAATCGAGCGAAAGTCCCAAGGATCTTGTCTTGGCGATCTTGCCGAGCTGTGACGAGGCCGAGCGATGGTCCCAAGGATCTCGTCTTGGTGACCTGGCGAAGCGATGTTGACAGGCCTCCTTTTGAGCAATTTGTTAAACTATTTGCCGAGAAATTTGAAATCCCTTTATTGATGATGATGAGAGAGTGGGCCGTTAAAAAACCTGACTGGCAGGGCCAGAAAAAAGGTACCCACAGGTTTACAATAAACAATAACGGAAAAAGAAATAACTAAAATCAAACTTATCTATTGGTAGAATGCCTTCAAATTTTGAGAATTCCAGGGTCTCGGTAGCTTCTTTCCGTTCGAGCCGTGCAGGATATAAGAGTCGTGCCCAGTTTGTTTGACCACTTGATAGGGCCCTTCCCATGCTTGACCGAGCTTTCCAGGGTGCTTTCCAGCCACCTCGGCCTTCCGTAGAACGTATCCTTCGACCTTTATGTTGCTCAGCTTTACCCTCCTATTGTAGAACCTCGTTGCTTTTTGCTGATGGCCGAGAGAGCTCTTGCCTCTCTCTAACCCATTTGAGAAGTACCAGTTCTGATTTGCGGGCTTCTTTGTTCCTTTCTTCGTCATAACCCGAAACTCTCTGGTTGTGCAACACCATTTCCACTGGGACTAGGGCTTCCGCCCCAAAAGTCATCCTGAATGGTGTTTCCCCTATGGCTCCGTTCGGGGTAGTTCTGTATGCTCACAACACTTCATCTACTTCTTCTGCCCAGGTCTTGCGTCCGTCCAAACGCTTCTTGAGAGCGCTCATTATCTTTTTGTTGGTATTCTCCGCTAGACTATTGCTCTGAGGATGGGCTACTGAAGTTAACTGGAGTTTTATCTTCAACCGTTCGCAGAAGTCTCTGAACTTCTCGTTGTCAAACTGTCGACCGTTATCTGTAACCAAAACTATAGGCATCCCAAAGCGGCTCAGAATGTTCTTACGCATAAAGTTTTCAATCTTCTGCTCGATGATAGTGACGACCACTTCTGCTTCCACCCATTTAGTGAAATATTCGACCGCCACTATCAAAAACTTCTTCTGTCCCGGACCAAGAGAAAAAGGCCCTAGAATGTCCATTCCCCATTGAGCAAAAGGAATGGGATGGATTACGATTTTCAGCTGCTCGGTGGGTTGGTGATATGAGTTGCTGTTCTTCTGGCAGGCCTCGCACCGGTTAACTTTCTCCTGACAATCATTTCTCATTGTTGGCCAGTAATACCCTTGTCTGATCAATCTATATGATAACATTCTGCCTCCTAAGTGATTTTCGCACATTCCTTCATGGACTTCAGCCATTGCTTGTTCTGCCTCCTCTTTATCCAGGCAACGCAATAGCGGCCAGTCGTAGGAGCACTTGTACAGAATGTCGTTGACGATCACGTATTCGTTCGCCTTTACCCTCAGTTTTCTGGCCTCCAGGGCCTCCGCTGGCTGTATTCCTTTGAGAAGGTATTGTCTGATCGGCTCCATCCAACTTGATCGTTCACCCGCTTGAAAGACTTCAGTAATCTTCTGAATGCTAGGTTGGTCGAGCCGCTCGACCAAGATGTTGTTCCTGGCATTTTGGTCGGAGGCCATCTTGGAGAGCGCATCTGCTTGAGCGTTTTGAACCCGTTCTATCCTGCTGACTGAGTACTACTCGAAAGCACTCATCTCCTGTTTTACCAACTCTCGGTATTTGATCATGCTGCTTCCCTTGGCCTCGTATTGTCCAGAGACTTGACCAACCACTATCTGACTATCGTTGTATACCTTCAAATGCTTTACCCCTATCTCCTTTGCTAACCGGAGGCCGGCTATTAGAGCTTCGTATTCTGCCTCGTTATTGGATGCTCTAAATTCCAACCGGAGAGCGTACTCTACCTTTTCCTCCTGGTGTGGACTGACTAGTACCACCCCTGCTTCGCATCCCTTAGCGTTGGATGATCCATCAACGAACAGGCTCCAGGCAGGCGTTGCTCGTCCTGCGAGTCGGGTTGACTCATTTCCTCCACGAAGTCTGCCAACACTTGGGCCTTGATTGTCGTCCGCGGTTTATAGTGTATATCAAACTCCCCCAGCTCTACCGCCCATTTTATTGACCGCTCAGAGGTTTCAGACTTTTGGAGGCACTGCCTGAGGGGTTGGTCGGTCCACACCTCGATGGTATGACTCTGAAAGTATGCCCTCAGTTTCCGCGCCGCAGTTATCAAGGAAAGAGCTAACTTTTCTATGGGAGCATACCGTGTTTTTGGCCCGTTTAGTACCTTACTGACATAGTAGATCAGAAATTGCTCCTTGCTGTCCGATCGAACGAGGACTGCACTGATCGCCCCCTCTGTGACCGCCAGGTAAATAATCAGAATCTCCCCCTCAACGGGACTCTGCAAAATAGGTAGGCTTGTTAGATACTGCTTCAAGTGTTGGAAGTCTCTTTCGCATTCATCTGGCCATTGGAACTGAGACATATTCGTTTTCCTCAAAATTTTGAAAAACGGGAGGCACTTGTCCCCCATCCTGAAGACAAATCTGCTCAAAGAAACTATCCGCCCAGTCAATATCTGAACATCCTTCAAGCAATGTGGCGAGGACATTTGGACGATAGCTTCGATCTTTTCTGGATTAGCTTCAATTCTCCGCTGAGTGATCATAAACCCCAAGAATTTTCCCGATGCCACGCCAAAGACACATTTTTTCGAGTTCAGCTTCATCTGGAATTTATTTAGGGTCTGGAAGACTTCTTTTAGATCTTCCACGTGCTCGGCGGCCGTTTTACTTTTGACCACCATATCATCCACATAAGCCTCCACAAATCGACCGATCTGTCTCTTAAAAACCTCCATGACGAGCCGCTGATAAGTGGCCCCCGCATTTTTCAAGTCGAATGACATTACTTGGTAGCAATACGTTCCTTGGTCAGTTATAAACGCAGTCTTTTCTTCATCCTCAAGACTCATTTGAGTCTGATGGTAGCCCGAGAAGGCGTCCAAGAAGCTAAAGAGTTCATGTCCTGACGTGGAGTCTACCAGCTGATCGATTTTAGGCAGTAGGAAACTGTCCTTTAGACACGCTTTGTTCAGGTCGGTGAAATTGATGCACGTTCTCCACTTCCCGTTCTTCTTCTTCACCAATACCACATTGGCTAGCCATTTGGGATATTTGACTTCTCGGATGAACCCGGCTTCAAGTAGCTTTTCAATTTCTTTCTCGATAACCTCCTGTCGTTCCTTGCTATGCCATCGCTTCTTTTTTCTAACCGGCTTGCAGTCCTTTTGGATACCGAGAGAATGCGATGTGATTGATCGTGAAATTCCCGGCATGTTGCTCGGTACCCAGGTGAAAACCGTTCTGTTTTCTATCAAGCAATTTGTGATTTCTTTTATTAGGCCATTCTGAAGCTCGGATCCAAGATTTGTGAACTTGGAGTGGTCCGCTTCATCTAATACGACCCGCTGCGTTTCTTCTATGGGGTTCATCCTTTCCGTTTCTTTATCGGCTCTCACGTCAAGAGAGCTCGTCAAGACTACCGCCCCGTCTAATGTCTTTGTTTTCGCTAAGTAGCATTCCCTAGCGATTCTTTGCTGACCTCTGACGACACCGACTCCATAGGGCGTTGGAAAATTCATTGCTTGGTAGTATGTGGAAATGACCGCTCTGAGGGCATTTTGAGTAACTCATCCGGTTATTGCATTGTACGCCCCCGTAAATTTCACAACTAGGAACTCAACGTCCTTCTCTATCAGACATGGCTTTCGTCCGAATTTTACCTTCAGAAATACTTGGGCAAAAGGGTAAGCTGATGCTCCAGTTACCCCTTTGATAGGTCCTTCTACAGGCAGTAATCGATCCTCCTATATCTCCATCTGCTTGAAAGCATCATAATATAATAAGTCGATCGAGCTGCCCGTATCGATCATTACTCGTTTCACCTCATTTCCATTTATGTTCAGATTTACTACGAGTGCGTCATCGTGAGGACAGCTGACGCCATCTAGATCAGATTCGTCGAACGATATCATCCCATCGTTCTGCTTGTTCCTCTTGGCCGACAAGTCTTCACCGACCTGCTTAGCGTACCTCTTTCTTCCTTTAACGATTGATCCGCCCTCTTTGCCTTTACCGCCAAGATCATGTTAATGATCCTAACCGTCGGTCATTTTGTTGATACGTGTTTACGTCGCCTCTTGGCTTTGGGTATCCTCTCGGTTCGCCGATTGTCGATATTCGCTTCTGCCTCCCCATCGTTCCTATCGTTTTCGTCTCCAAGGCCAGCCCATTATGCGTCCGATCAACCCTATTGTCATTGTCTCGATCGACATTCTGTCCGCGCTTCAGAAATCGACCCAGCCTTCCCCTTTTGATAAGGATTTCGATTTCTCTTTTCAAATCCTAGCAATCCTCCGTGTCATGATCGATGTCCCTATGGAAACAGCAATATAAATCGAGATCCCTCATTTTGAAGTCAGTTTTCAACTTATTGGGCTCTCGAAGGAGTTCCCCGTCTGCCCTCATGGTCACTAACACTTCCGCATACCGTCTATTGAGCGGGGTGAAGAATTCACGTCGATTCCCCCGTCGCTCGGTCAGTTTTCTCCAGCTCGAATGATCCTTCCGTCGCTTGTGGGAATAGTCTGACCGTCCGCTCGGCCCGTGGTCGTCTGCTCTACGTTTTGTGTTTTGTGTTGTTTAACACTTCCTCATTGGATATACTTATCGCCTGCTTCGATTTCTGGATAGATTAAATGATCGAGGCCAATGACTTTTTGAACTCCTCATCCCTTGTGTTGCTCATCAGTGTTGCCAACATGGACAAGCAAGTGAGGTCGGGGACTTCAACTGCTTCATTATTGAACCGAGTAATGAATTCCCGTAAGCTCTCATTCCTCCCTTGGGTCAACTGCATCACTTCCAAGGCGGTCTTCTGCGGCTGTTTACTTGTGGCGAACTAATTGAGAAATAATAATTTGAAGTCCTCAAAACAAGTAATGCAGCTCGGAGGTAAACTATTGAACCATCGCCGAGCTCCTTCTTGAAAAGCGGTACAGAATGCCTTGCATTGAATGGCGTCGGGGACGCAGTGTAGGTTCATCATCGACTGGAAGTGCTGCAAATAATCTAGGGGATCGATCTTTCCAGTGTACTTCTCAGGGGTCGGGATTTTGGTGCCGACCGCTAGGAGGCTATCCAAAATCACCGGGATGAAGGGAGAGTTATATTGAGTTGGACGATCCGGACGGAAGCTCATGGCCACATTGATCCGATCGTTCACAATTTTTTCAAGGGCTTCACTGGCATGGTGATCAGTCGTCATATTGACCCGTCGTGCGAACTGTTGCGGTTGTTCTGGCTGAGACTGTAAAATCTAGCAAATCAGCAGATCAGTCGCTTCCTCTATCTGTTTTCAGGTGAGGGAGGTATGCACAGGCGCAGGAGGATTTGCATCTAGTGGGTGCTGGAAGTTCAGATGTGTATTGGTTTCAACGTTATCCTCTAGGGCTACGCTCTGTTTCTCTTGATCCGGATTCTGAGGCTGTTGTTCATCGTCCGGATGCGAAGATTGTGTATGGGAGTCGTGGTGTGTCGGTGGGAGAGTGGCTGGCAGCTGCAAACCCATCCGCTGCAGCGCCAGAGTCGTGGCGGCGACGATATCAAGGTTATCTGCTTGCCTTTGACCGATCCGAGTGTTTACGGGCGTGGTGCCTCACTTGTCGGGCCCTACGGTGGGCGTAACCGGGTTCGATCTGGTTCTGGCGAGATTGCACGTTGTCGTTTGGTTCCATGGAGTCGACTTCTAAACACAAGAGCTCCGGCTTGAAGGTTCCTGCAAAAGAGAAAAGGCACGTCGGGGGTTGTCTCTCGATCAGCCCCTCCAACGCCCAAGTTAGTCTTTTGTGAGGGTAGAATCGCTGTAAGTAGAGAGAGTTAGGGTTATGATTACGTACCTTCCTTATCGCAGAGTTATACCTTATATATATGGAGTAGATGCTAGGTTTAAGTCTTTATGTATGCATGGGAGACTTCCACCTGCGAATGGGGTCACGGATGCGTGGACTGAGCCTGGGCTTGGCGTAGCCAATAGATATGAGACTGACCTTTGAAGGATGGACCAATCGGCCCACGGGTCGTTGTGACTGGGTTCGGGCCAAGCACGACCGGCCCGACCATATTCTATCAATTATATTTAGCATATTCTAATTAATTATTTTTAGAATATATTTAATTTTTGGTCTGGTCGGTCGTGCTGGGCCCGCACCCAGTCATAACGACCCATGGGTCGATCGGTCCGTTCTCCAAATATCAGTCTTATACCTATGTCAAGACCAGGTCTAATCCACGATCTCCTTGGCCCACTCGCAGGTGAGAGTCTCCCATGCAAACATGTAAAGACTTAAACCTAGTTATTACTTCGTATATAAGGTACAACTTTGTCATAACAGAGGAACGTAATCACAATTCCCTTCTTCTCTGCATAAGGCGACCTCACCTTCACCGGAAAGGACTAACTTGAGTGTCGGAGGGGCTAATCGACACAACTGACCCGACGCGCCTTCTTTGTTTGCAGGATATTCACGCCGAGTTACTACGTAGCACCAACTCCATGGATCCAAACGGCAGCGCTTCAATTTCGCCGTAATCGACAGAACCAATTGGCGCCACCGGGGCTCGACTTCAGGCACCACGCGTCTAGAAACATATAGATCGATCGGCGGCAACAAAATCTAATATACCATTGTCATAGCTCTGGCGATGCAACGCATGGGTTTGCAATTACCTACAACTCTGCCGCTTGCGCCTCATGTTTCCCGCACGGAATCTTCAGACCCGAATAATCAACCGCAACCTCAAACCTTGGAACAAGAAGAACAGAGCGCAGCCCTGGAGGATAACGCTGAAACCAACGTGCGTCTGAATCTCCAACGCCTCTCTGATGCAGATCCTCTTCTGCCTGTACACACCTCCCTCACCTGAAAACATATTGAGGAAGCGGCTGACCTGTTGATTCGCCAGATTTTGCAGTCTCAGCCGGCACAACAGCAGCCGTCTGCACGGAAAACTGCACAACAAACCAGTATGACGACCGATTGCCACCCAACCGAAGACCGAGAGAGAATCGTGGACGATCGGATTAACGCAGCCATGAGCTTCCGCCCAGATCGCCCGGCGGTACAGTACAGCTCTCCCTTTACCCCGGGAATCTTGGATAGCCTTCCGGCGCCCGGCACCAAAATACCAACGCCTGAAAAATACACTGGAAAGACCGACCCCCTGGACTACCTACAGCACTTCCAATCCATGATGAATCTACATTGCGTTTCGGATGCCATTCAGTGTAAGGCATTCTGTACGGCCTTCTAAGAGGGAGCTCGGTGATGGTTCAATAGCCTGTCCCCGAGCTGTATCACATGTTTTGAAGATTTCAAGTTATTATTCCTGAACCAGTTCACCACCAGTAAGCGGCCACAGAAGACAGCTTTGGAGGTGATGCAATTGACCTAAGGAAGGAACAAAAGTTTGGGGGAGTTCATCACTCGGTTCAATAATGAAGCGGTCGAGGTCCCTGACCTCACTTGCTCATCAATGTTGGCAGCGCTTATGAACAACACGAGGGATGAGGAGTTCAAAAAGTCGTTAGCCCTCGATCAACCCCGAGCCTTTCAGGAAATAAGAAACAGGTGGACGGTACATTCAAATCGAAGAAGTGTTGAAAATCTGAGCGTAGAACGGATGATCGCTGCAAATAGCGAGATCCGGTGGTTCTCACAAGCGACAAAAAGGCCAGTCGAGCTGGAGAAAGCCAACCGATCGACATGAATATCAACAGGAGTTCACCCCGCTCAACAGGCGATATGCAGAAGTCCTGGCGGCTATGAGAGCGGAAGGGGAAACCATCCGAGAACCCTAAAAGATGAAGACTCCCCCCAAGGATAGGGACCCCGATCTATACTGCCGTTTCCACAAAGACATTGGTCATGACACGGAAAATTGTTGGCAATTGAAAAGAGAAATCGAATTCCTCATACAAGGGGGAAGGTTAGGCAGATTTGTGAGGAACGAGCAAAATGCCGATCGAGATAACGAGCATAAGAGCGGTCAATCCAACAACAGACGACAGAATTGGAGGCGGAATGATAGAAATGATAGAGGGAGGTGGAATACGAATACAGACAATCGATGCGAAGAGAGAGGTCGATCAAGGGAAAGAGGCGGCTGGAATCTCAAGACAAGATGATGACGACGAGGGTCATCAACATGATATTTGGTGGAAATGCAGCAGGGGGATCCACTGCTAAAGGGAGAAAGAGATATGCCAAACAGGTCGGCATGGACTCATCAACCAAAAGAACGAGGGAGAATAACGGGATGATTTCGTTCGACGAGTCTGAACTTGATGGTGTAAGTTATCCTCACGATGACGCCCTCGTCGTAAATCTAAACATTGATAGCTACGAGGTGAAGCGGGTGATGATTGATATGGGCAGCTCGGCCGACTTGTTGTATTATGATGCCTTCAAGCAGATGAAAGTACCCGAAGATCGACTACTGCCTATAGAAGGACCCATCAAAGGCGTAACTGGAGCATCGGCCTATCCATTTGCCCGGGTATGTTTGAAAGTGAAGATCGGGCAAAGGCCGCGTCAAATTGAGAAGGACGTTGAATTCCTAGTGGTGAAGTTTCAAGAGGCGTACAATGCAATAATCGGGCGGGCCACTCAAAACGCCCTTAGAGCGGTGGTCTCCACCTACTACCAGGCGATGAAATTCCCAACGCCCCATGGAATTGGTACTATCAGGGGTTAGCAGAGAATCGCAAGGGAGTGCTACTTAGCGGAAACAAAAACATTAGACGGGGCGGTAGTCTTGACGAGCTCTCTTAATGTGAGAACCGATGAGGAGATGGATAGGATGAACCCAGTGGAAGAAACGTAGCGAGTCGTACTGGACGAAGCCGATCTCTCTAAATTCACAAATCTAGGTTTCGAGCTTCAGAAGGACCTAGTTAGAGAAATCACAGACTGTTTGGTGGAAAATAGATCGGTCTTCGCTTGGAGTGCGAAAAGACATGCACTGAATTTCGATCGGTCGCCTCGCACTCACTTGGTATTCGACAAGATTACAAGTCGGTTAGGCAAAAGAAGCGATCTCACTGCAAGGAGCGACAGGAAGTGATCAAGAAAGAAATAGAGAAACTACTCGAAGCCGGGTTCATCCGAGAAGTCAAGTACCCTGAATGGTTCGCCAATGTGGTGTTGGTGAAGAAGAAAAATGGGAAATGGAGAATGTGCATCGACTTCACTGACCTGAATAAGGCATGTCCAAAGGACAGTTTCCCCCTACCCAAGATCGACCAGCTAGTAGACTCCACCTCCGGGCATGAACTTCTCAGTTTCTTGGATGCTTTCTCGGGCTACCATCAAATTCAGATGAGCCTCGAAGACGAGGAGAAGACCGCCATAACCGACTGCAGGCACGATTGTTACCAAGTAATGTCGTTCGACTTGAAGAATGCAAGGGCCACTTATCGGTGACTCGTAATGGAGGTCTTCAAAAATGGATCGGTCGATCCGTTGAAGCTTTACGTAGATGATATGGTGGTCAAAAGTAAGACAGCTGCGGAGCATGTGGAAATCTCAGAGAGGTCTTCCAGACCCTTAATAGATTTCAGATGAAGTTAAACCCAGAAAAGTGCGTCTTTGGTGTGGCATCAGGAAAGTTCCTAGGGTTCATGATTACTCAACGGGGAATTGAGGCTAATCCAGAGAAGATCGAAGCCATCATCCAAATGCCCTCCCCACAATGCTTGAAAGAAGTACAGATATTGACCGGTCGGATAGTCTCTCTAAGCAGGTTCGTTTCCAGATTGGGAGACAAGTGCCTCCCATTCTTCAAAATTTTGAGGAAAGCGAACGTGACCCAGTTCCAATGGCCGGATGAATGCGAGAAAGTTTTTCAACACCTAAAGCAATACTTGTCTAGCACGCCTATCCTGCAAAGCCCGGTTGAGGGAGAGAATCTGATTTTATACTTGGCGATTCTGGAATGGTCGATCGGTAAGATTTATTCGATCGGAGGAAGCGAACAACACCCTATCTACTACGTCAAAGAAAGTGTCGACCGGACCGGAACGCGATATCGCCTATAGAAAAACTAGCCCATCGCTCTGATAATGACGGCTCGAAGCTAAGACCTACTTCCAAAGTCATACCATTGAGGTATGGACCAACCAATCCCTCAGGCAGTGCCTTCAAAAGCCCGAAACTTCGAGTCGACTAATAAAGTGGGCAGTAGAGTTGGGAGAATTCGACATACAATATAAGCCTCGGATGACGATTAAGGCACAGGTGTTGGCAGACTTCATCGCAGAAATGAGCCAGCCTAGCTCGCAGGATGAGCAATACCCTGCCTGGAGCTTATTCGTTGACGGGTCGTCCAACGCTGAAGGATGCAGAGCAGGAGTGGTATTAATCGACCCGCATATGGAAGAAGAGGTGGAGTACGCCCTTCGATTGGAATTCAAGGCCTCTAATAACGAGGCTGAATACGAGGCTATGATAGCCGGCCTCCAATTGGCTAAGGAAATTGAAATAAAACATCTCAAGGTGTACAGCGATAGCCAGGTAGTTGTTGGCCTAGTTACTGGACAGTACGAAGCAAAGGGGAACAGCATGATCAAGTATCTGGAGCTGGTAAAGCAGGAGTTAAGTAATTTCGAACAGTACTCGATCAACAGGATAGAACGAACTCAAACTGCTAAAGCAGATGCGCTCTCCAAAATGGCTTCCGACCGCGATGCCATAAACAATGTTCTAGTCGAGCGACTAGACCGACCTAGCATTCAGAAAGCCAAGGAAGTTCTCGACGTAAGTATCGGTCGATCGAGTTGGACGGAACCGATCACACGGTACCTTTTAGAGGGAACACAGTCGGAAGAGGCATCGAAGGCCAAGAAACTGAGAATAAAGGCGACCGAATATACGGTCATTAACGACGCCCTATACAAGCGATCTTATGATTGGCCATTGCTGCGATGCTTAAGCGAAGAGGAGGCAAAACAAGCAATGGCCGAAGTCCACGAAGGAATGTGTGGAAACCACGTAGGAGGCAGAATGTTGGCTCACAGGCTGATCAGAAAGGGGTACTACTGGCCGACAATGAGGAAAGACTGCCAGGAGAAAGTCGACCGATGTGGGGCCTACCAGAGAAACAGCAGCCTGTCTCACCAACCGACTGAGAGGATGAAAATTATAAGTCATCCTATTCCCTTCGCCCAATGGGGAATGGATATACTGGGGCCCTTCCCTCTCGGTCCCGGACAGAAGAAGTTCTTGATAGTGGCGGTGGAATACTTCACCAAATGGGCAAAAGAGGAAGCGGTCGCTACAATTTCCGAGCAGAAGGTGGAGAACTTCGTGATGAAAAATATACTAACCCGCTTCGGGATGCCTATGGTGTTTGTTACGGATAACGGTCGGCAGTTCGATAACGATAAGTTCAGAGATTTCTGCGACCGACTAAAGATCAAGCTACAGCTGACTTCGGTAGCTCATCCCCAAAGCAACGGTCTTGCGGAGAACACCAATAAAAAGATAATGAGTGCTCTCAAGAAACGCCTAGACGACCGAAAGACCTGGGTGGAAGAACTAGACAAAGTGTTGTGGGCATACAGAACCACACCGAACGGGGCGACCGGGGAAACCCCTTTCAGGATGACCTTTGGGGCAGAAGCCTTAGTCCTCGTAGAAGTGGTCTTGCACAACTAAAGGGTGTCAAACTACGACGAAGAACGTAATGATGAAGCCCGCAGAGCAGAACTCGTTCTCCTCAGTGAAGACAGAGAAAGGGCAGCCGCTGGTTCGGAAGCCATCAGGCAAAAGCGACCAAATTCTACAACAGAAGGGTAAAGCCGAGCGGCGTAAAGGTAGGCGAGTACGTCCTGCGAAAGGCCGAGGCGGCTGGGAAGCATCCTGGAAAGCTCGGACAGGCGTGGGAAGGACCCTATCGAGTGATCAAGCAAGTCGGGCATGGCTCTTACATCCTACGCGATGCGAAAGGGATGGTTCTACCAAGGCCTTGGAACTCTCGAAACTTGAAGGCGTTCTACCAATAGATAAGTTTTATTTTAGTTAGTCTTTGTTTATTACCGTTTTTGTATACAACACATAGGAACCTTTTTCCTGTCCCTACCAGACAGGTTTTTTAACGACCCACGCCCTCATTATCATCAATAAAGGGGTTCTCAGATTTCTTGGCAATAAAAGGTTCCATTACACGTGGAAAAGAGTAGAAAATCCAATTCCACCATCGCTCGGCATCTCCATAGATCGACTACGGTCGGTCGGGTCACCAAGACAAGATCCTTGGGACCCTCGCTCGCCTCGCTCGGCATCTCCATAGATCGACTACGATCGGTCGGGTCGCCAAGACAAGATCCTTGGGACCCTCGCTCGCCTCACTCAGCATCTTCATAGATCGACTATGGTCAGTCGGGTCGCCAAGACAAGATCCTTGGGATCCTCACTCGCCATTAACATAGATCGACCACGATCGGTCGGGTCGTTGAGACAAGATCCTTGGGACCCTCACTCGCCATTAACATAGATCGACTATGGTCGGTCGGGTCGCCAAAACAAGATCCTTGGGACCCTCACTCGCCATTAACATAGATCGACTACGGTCGGTCGGGTCACCAAGACAAGATCCTTGGGACCCTCGCTCGGCCTCGACATAGATCGACTACGGTCGATCGGTCGCCAAGACAAGATCCTTGGGACCATCGCTCAACCTCGACATAGATCGACTACGGTCGATCAGTCGCCAAGACAAGATCCTTGGGACCTCGGCTCGGCCTCGACTATAAGTCGACCTCTATGCCGGTCGACCATGAGCAACTTCATCAAAATCCCACTATACGTCGAAAATAAAGAACATAAACACGAAAAACGACTTTGAAAAAAATGAAGGACAAAAATGAAGATTTCATTCCTTTGAATTCGCCCTGGCCACAAGCCCGACCAGGTGAGCTCTAAAATTCAGCAGAAGGAGAACCTTCGGAAGTCAGCGGACGCACATTGGAAGTCTCAGAAGCTGGCGGAGCAACCGGGGCGGGAGCAGGGTCTAAGGGAGCAGCTGGAGGAGTATCCTCATGAGGAAGCTCTTCCTCTTCAGAGCTAAGGTCCAACTCTTCATCTGGAACAACGGTCCGCTCCCCCATGGCCCTCTCCTTGATTCCCTCCAACGAAAGGCTGAGAGCAGGAAGTAGCGGCTCGGCATAATCTTCAAATGAAGGCCGCTCCGACCCATCGGGAAAGTGAAACTCATGGCACCTCTTCAGAACCGAAAGGGTTACATCGCAGGCGAGCTCTAAGCATTCCGCGTTCAGATTTTTTCTCTTCCACCATTTGATCACCTCGATTCTTTGCCCCTTAACGGAGCATCGCAACTTCCTCAGCACATCCTCGGTCCTGCGCTTGTCCTCCACCGCTGCGTGACAGTCTTGGAGGTACTTTTCTTTGAGCTTCCTCTCCAACTCCATTTTCTTCTCCAAGACCTCACACACCTTGACCAGCTCGCCTTTATTGTTATCATACAGATCTTCTCCTCCTCCCGTAGTGAAGTTGAGCCTCCAAAGCACTCATCGCTTCCTCCCGAGATTTCTTCTCCTCCTCTAAAGAAGAGTTCTGAGCCTGAAGAAGGTCTCTCCCCTCCTTCACCTCCGAAAGCTCGTCCTTCAAAGCCTTCACCTGCTCATGAAGGTCCTCGACTTCCTGGTCCAGAGCCTCCAGACGCTGCACCACCGCAACGGACATCACCGAACTCCGTATGCCGCTACGAATGAGTTGAGACCCCAGCTCCACATTACTCTTCTTGTCCATGATTTTCTCGTCCACCGGGGGAGTAATCCGCTCGGCAATATAACAGGACACTTCGAGGTCCCCGATCGAGGCAGTCTTGGCTAGCTTAAGGGCAGACTCCCACTGCCCGGCATTAGTCACTCACCCCTTCCCCTTGCTTTTCTCCTTCTCCTTCGCTCCCTGACTTGGTGAGCCGGACGGTAAATCACCAAGCTTTCTCAATCTCTTCCTCTTAAGAGGAGACTCTACTTCCTCCTCCTCCTCGACAAAAACTGCTCGGCCCGCGCTAGCTGGCACGATCGGCAATGACACCGTTGCAGTAGGAAGATCTTCTGCAGGCAGAGGGACCGGCAACACTGCAGAATGGCAGACCTCCACCAGCGGAGCGGAGCCCTCACCAGTCTCCACCTCTTTCCTCTTCTTCTTCCCTGCGGCCCGCTCTTTGGATTTTGGGGGAACGACGGGCACGGCATAATCCTCTATCCTGACCATGGCTGCACAGCAATAAACACAAATCAGAAGGAGAAAACAACAATTAAAAAATGCAGTAAGTAATTCGACCACTAGAGCCCAACCAGAAGGGGAGGTCTCCTCTCCTAGCCCGCTAATCTGTGATGAAGGGACGAGTAGAAAAGAATTAGCCGAGACCCCCCCGGAATAGGCCCGTAATAGCTGAGCAAAATCGTATCGACCGAGCTCCTTTATGCGACCGACCACCCTCTACTCCTCCCTACTAAGAGACACGCTCGACGCATCATTCCACTGCTCTTCTAAGGGATACCTCCACAGTCGAGACTCGCAGGAAGATCCTGGGGCTTTCACGAAGAAGTACTTCGTCCGCCAAGAAGAGACTTTCGAAGCTGTACCGGCCGGGCGGTATCGGGCGTCTCTATACTGCAGAGAGGGGACCCCGGCACCAGAGCTTGGACTCTGGCTCAACCTCAAAAAGTGACGCACAATGCCAACAGAGGGAGGATGACCGAATTGATGGCACAGCAACACCAGACCATTAACAAACCTCCAACTATTTGGAGAAATTTCGCTCGGCATCAGCTGATAGGTCGTGCACACCTCGTCGACGATTGGGGCATACGGAAGCCTCATGCCACCAACGGAGAAAAAACTATCAGAAACGGCAAAATATCCACTCGAGTTGCTGTGGATTCGCTCGTTCCCAGGGCCGTAGGGGACTCCGGTGACGAGGGATGCTATATCTAATCTTGACGATTCAACTCCCCCACGGTCATTGTCGATGGATTCCTTGGCGGCGTCTCCACAACCAACTCATCATTCCTTTCTCTCGTTGATATTTCTTCAACACCTTCTACCATGCTTCTAGCACTGGTCGTCGACATGCTTACCAAGAAGAGCACTTTTGAAAAGAAAAGCTTTAAGAAGAGAAGATGAAAAAAAGGGGCGTACCTATTTAGTGAATGGAGAAGGGAAGATCGAACGATGGCTGAAGGAAATTTTCGGGAACTGAGAGTAAGAAAGAGCAAACGAAAGCAAAGCGGAAGCAAGAACGAAACAAGCGTAAAGAAAACTAAATAGTTTGTCGATCCTGAACATTTATAAGGAAACGTTCAAAATACGAGCCAGTCAAAATGCAATGCGTGGAGAAAATCCGAGCTATGCTTGGACACGCGGCATAATCCGAGCCAAGAAGAATTAGGGTTGTTCGAAATCCAGAGTGGCGCGACAGTTGAAAGGACGTCTGGAGACGGTACAATGATTACAAGGACGTCGTTTAGATTCTGAAAAGCTGCCAGAGGGCACACACCGTCAAACAATAAATGCTTCAAGTACTTTCACGCGCCTACCAATGATGACCACCCGATCTGCTTCAGCGCGAGCTTTAGCGCAATAAGTGCTGAGGCCAATCAGTTGGGGCACTCGATGACCGATCGATCTGACGATCCACGCGACAACCGCCGACGTCCGATCAATCGGACTACCTGAGCCAGTCCCATTTAACGAGCTACAATGCCAATATCCGACCGATCGACCATCTCATGAGCCGTCTTACGGATGAGTTATAAGATAGCAGACGAGCAACAAAATCCTAACATACTCCTTCGACCCTTCTCTCCACTCAGACTCGAGGAGTAGGGGGCTTATGATCGGGTCGGTCGTGTTGGGCCCGCACCCAGTCATAACGACCCATAGGCCGATCGGTCCGTTCTCCAAATATCAGTCTTATACCTATGTCAAGACCAGGTCCAATCCACGATCTCCTTGGCCCACTCGCAGGTGAGAGTCTCCCATGCAAACACGTAAAGACTTAAACCTAGTTATTACTTCGTATATAAGGTACAACTTTGCCATAACAGAGGTACGTAATCACAATTCCCTTCTTCTCTGCATACGGCGACCTCACCTTCATCGGAAAGGACTAATTTGAGGGTCGGAGGGCCTAATCGGGACACAACCCCCGACGTGCCTTCTTTGTTTTGCAGGGATATTCACATCGAAGTTACTACAGAAAGCAGCCAACTCCATGGATCCAAACGGCAACGTTCAATTCCGCCAAAATCTGGCAGCACCAATTTTAATTAATTATATTTAATATATTCTATTTAGAATATATTAGATATAATTCATTATTTACTAAAAAACAAAAAAAACTTTTATTCCTTGCATATTTGAAGAGTACAAAGTAATGCTCAAAATTCAGATATCAAAAATTTGTTTATGTAATAATAATATGTTACTTATCGACGTTTTTCATTATCATAGTTATTGGTGTCTTCCAAGCCTACTTAATCAATCATCTCTTAAATATACTTTCCAAATTTAAAGAACCCACCTCGGAGATTTATATTTATTAATATAAAGATTAGATCGTATTCTTCGTGGTGCCTCATCTACGATCTACTCATGTAGCTTAGCCTCTACCGGATTAAATTAGCATGCTCAAAAGGTGCAATTTTGTCAACTTTACTTCATATCATCTTTTATTTTTATTTTACCAGAAAAAAAGATTAAATAATTAATTCATATGTAAATGTTTTCTTGAGATGTAAAAGATTTATGGTAAAAGATATCAACTTTTTTGTGGCAATGTTGTATCGGTATCGGTATCGATATGGAATTACATTTTGTTCGATATTGTACCAATATTAGTTAATATCGGGTATTATTTTGGATATTTTTAATTTATAAAATAATCTCTTAATTATTTTAAAGTTGCAAAATAGTCTTTTAATATATTGTAATGTATGATCTATAATTTTAGATAAACCTTGTCTCCAAAAATATAATAATAAAATTCTTAAATAACAAACAATATATTAATTTTACTTTTCACATATTTTACATATAAATAATAACTATAATTAATATGAAAATATCATATAAACATATAATTAAGAACAACACAAAGTATAAATAATATTACATCAAAATATCAAATAAAAATAATAATAAATATCTATAATTCTCTAAGTATTACAATTTATAAATATTCACTCAATTCACATTGACTTCAATTCTCATTGGTACAAAATCTTCATCATTGAGAAGAGTCTCATCATCACCATCATTCAAATTAATTGTACCAAAAGACATATCAATACTTTTCCATCCAAAATTATTTTTCTAGTCACTTTCATCTTTCAAACTCGATTCCTCAAAAATCCAATCCACCAAAAGATCAATATGGTCAAGGTAAAGTGAATTTACAGGATTATTTGTTCTCATTAAGATTCTTAATAAACAAATAAAATTAAATTATTATATTCAACTTAACAATTATAATGACATATCTTTCCTAAAGAATTAAGTTATATCAAACATAAACAAAATCGTTCAATCTTTTGTATTTTTATCTATTACTTTTATTAGAATGGATGAGTTCAAATGTGTTTTAATCCCTTTCATACCTTAATGCACTCACACATTAATTTAGAATTGAATTGGTCCCACCAAGCATTTAAATGTTTCCTTGTGATGTATTTATCATAAAAGATATCAACTTAAAAGAATATTTTGTTGAATAAAAAGCGAATTTAAAAATATCTTAAATATCGTTACATAGTTTGTAAGAAAGAAAAGAATCAACGAACCATTTTTTTTTTGCTCGATATAAGAAATTAGAAAAACACCTAAACTTTAAGGCGACATAAGTAGGAGTTCCAAGTTATTATATAACTAAACCTTTAAAATAAAGATTTAACTAGAGAAGAACTTAAAATTAAGCACATTATTAATTGATAATTAATGGATTGACTAAACTTTGATCTTATTTTTTATGGGATAACCAATCCTAAAGTGTGAAACCTTTAAAGATTTTTTAAATTCAATATTCAAACTTTTAAATTGTTTAGTTAAATGACCAATCTTTTAAAACTCTAATGAGTTAAGTTCAAAATATAGTTTCTTTAACAATTTGTTGATTTAGCTAACATAATCTTTGTAATTCATGATATGTAGGTGTTCACCTAGAAAATTTTACTTTAGTCTAAATATTACCACTATTTTAGATGGATATTTACATGTTATGAACTGCAAATATTTCATTAGTCAAATTAATAAATTACTATGAATTTAAAGTTTTGAACTAAAATGTTAAGAATTTAAAAAGTTGATCATTAAATTGAACTTTGTAAAAGCTTAAACCAACATTATGGATACCGTACCGTTTTAGCCGGTACCGGTCAGAAAGTACCGTACTGGCCGATAATCAGAACAGTATTTATACCATCGATACCGACCAAAAATACTGGTCGGTATCGGTGATTTTCGGTCGACATCGACCAGTACCATAAAAATTTAAAAATATAAGGACCTAATTGCAAAATTTAAAATTTTGAAACCTAAAAATTTCCCTAACCCTTCATGTTGGGACCCGATCTTGAAACCGAAGCCCAACAGGAAAACGAAATCCTAAACGAAAACAAAAAGCGAAACAAAGAGGACGAAAGCGAAAGAACGGATCTCAAAGTCGAAAGTGGGCCAAAACAAAGACGAAACACAAATCGGATCGGAAGTCATAAAGCGGAAACAAAATCAAATAGCAGAATCGAAGGAACGGATTCAACGAAAACAAATCGCTTAAGAACAAAAACATAACTCTGTCATCTGAAAACAAATATTTTAGAAAAAACATCGCGTTGGAAACCCATAAGACACCTTTGATCTGACCCTATCCGAAATCGGTATAATTTTTTTTCTTTTTTTATCATTCATAATTTGTTCAAAAGCGTGCCCACGTTTCAAAAGCGTGCCCACGTTTCAAACAATACCAATTTCTAAATGGAATTTAACAATTCCATAACCTCAATTCATTTCATTTTTCAAATTCATCATTTCTCATCTTTTAAACAAAACATATATCTATTTTCTTTTTCCTTAAACATCTCACACATTGCTATACACAATCAAGCCATAAATAAAGAGCACTTCAATATTTCAATTCCAGCAACACAATTCATTGGACCTCCTATCCAGAATCCCAACACAAACAAACACATTTTTATACTTATAACACTTCAATAATTCTCAAACATCAGTATCATCGGACCTCCTGTCCGGAACCCATATCACATTCAATCACATTCATCCATATCCAAGTCACATTCATATCTCAATTCAATAAACAAATTCATAAATCATACACATCATGAAATAAATGCTTACAAAATATTAATGGCATTTTCAAGCCATGATACAACATTAATCTCAAAATCCGAAATACACAAGAATACACAAATTCCAAAATCCTCCACAGACGTCTAAAATCTTATTCTTACAAATGATGAACCTAACCCTACAACATATATACAAATAAACAGACGTCATAACTTGCTTTCATCCGGTCTCCTTCTCGATACCTGAAGATGGGGATGAAAGGGGATGAGCTTTACAGCTCGTGGATAACATGTTTATAAATTGAAAAATAAGCAAAAATCATCTTTTTAAAACTGTTGCCATTTTATAAAATTTTCACAGTAGAAATTCATCAAATGCTTATTTCTCAAAATTTCTCAATTTATCAAAGAATTTATGAACATTTCTTAAAACATGTATGCAATCACACTTAGAAACAAAACAAAAGCACATAAACACATCAGAATGGTCTGGGTCGGTCCAGAAACAGAACGTACTACACATTCTCGCATAGCGGTCCTGTGCAGCCGTGAACAAAACGTACTACACCTTCCCGTATAGCGGTTCGGTGTAGCCGTGAACTTATGGGAGTCCTTAACGGAGCTCCAATGCCACTAGCGGGCAAGCGAGCGAAGCCTAGACAAGTGCACTTGACCCTCTTATGGGACCTAACCAAACTCACATAACAGACAAATCACACATGAAATCGAACTGCCTAGAGACATCTTTCAAAAACTTAGTTTTCATACACGTATCATAATTCAAACATACTTCCATTCACATTGCACATTCATCATCCAAATTCACATGACAATTTCACATTCATTCAAAAATAATGAAATCATCAAATACACCAGATACAATTCAACAGTTCGCAGAGGTCCCTTCGCAAGATCACAAATGAACTTGTTCTCTATTGGATTGTCTAAGGCCTACATAAATTAATTTATCATAGCAAAGAGTATAATGTTATGAGAACACTTAAATATAGTTTTGAACTATAATTAAGAATATTTGTAAGTGAAAACTTACAAATCTCTCAAACCATTGAGGAAAGTGTTTTCCAACTTCTTTATTTATATCATCCTGTGTGATGCCCGACATTATCTCGTGTAACAATGTCTCGTATAATCTAAATACATAATGACAAGTTTTTACTAATGGACAACACATAATTTTCAATAAAGAAATAATCATGTTGAACTTACTGAACGAAAGGAAGAACCTCTTCACAATTCAATAAAAAATAACCATATGCAGCCTCAATTTCTTCCTCTGTTAACATTCTTCTTGTCGCACGTCCATATATTCATCCATAATATGTAAATGTTGGGCCCGGACCCCGGATCCCCGATTCCTGAGGCAGCCCCTGGGGTCATGCCGGCTATAGGCGCCCCATAACGTCCGACCCGATCCCAACATCCATACAAATACATAAGTTCGATACCAACACAATCATATACTCATACATTCTAAACAGGCATTCATCATTCCACATGCATAAAACAACTGTCATTTGCATTCAAAGAAATTCAACAAGTATTCTCGAAATATAACATAATACAAAATGAAAGTTAAAATCCAAAATACATAAGTATGCTCCATGATGAAATGCTGGCGGGCTAACCAAAGTACTAACTTAATATAAGGCTCCTAACTAGCTCGAAGTTTCCGATGCCTTGCAAGATCGACAATCGTCTCGATCTGCACCTAAGGAGGGGAGAGTAATGGGGTGAGCTGCGAAGCTCAGTGGCATATACGTTTATAGCCATTGGCAACGAGCCACACAATCAAGCAATATACATGTATCACTAGCAAATCAAGATTCATCAATTTATTCACATTCATATAAACATAGGTCATGCAATTTCTGTTTCTCAACATAACAATCATTATGCCACATGTCTGTCAAATCCATCATGTGTTATGCTCAACAATTCGATCGTGTATACACAAACAATTGGCTCGAGAGTTCCGTAAACGATCCGGATAAACCGAAGTTAAATCCGTAAACTATCCGAGTCCGATTTCTCAAGGATCTCGTGGCCTCAAGCGGGCAGCCGGGAGAAGGCTTTATGTTAACGTGCACGTGACTCCATTCGTAACTCTCTTACCCAAACAAGACACATTATCCATTCGTTTCATGCTCAAAGCATCTTAGCAAAGCTTTCGAAGTTCTCATTCTTTTCATTTTCACAAAATGCCATAAGGCTGATCAAAGCCATGCAAAATCATAATCATAATGCAAATTCAATATTTTTCATATAATTCCATACAAGCAAGGGCACATAATGCAAGCAATCATACATAAGGCAATTTGACAATACACACAATAACTATAAACATATTACCCACCTAATATCGCTCGAGTATCCGACTCACTGGTGTCCTTCCTCTTGCGATTGGGTCAAATCAGCTTGGTTTCCTATACTAAACCAAGTTCGTATTCAATCAATATCCACAGAAAATAATCAAAGCTTGCAAATTCAAAATAACACACTAAAAGTCTATCTTCGGTCTCCTCCTAAAATTCCCGAATCCTAAGTGGCTAATTCCGAACCTCCCAACCTGTAGTCCTTTCTCTCCAGTTCATAACGAATCCAAAATCACCTCAATCGGACATCTGAAGCCCAAGATATGCCCAAGATACCAAAAATCTCCCTTAGCAAAATTGGACGTTCGTCGCGGCGAAGGTACGTCGCACGTCGCGACGAGCCAAACTTCTTCGTACGTCGCGACGTCGTCCCTCCCGCACGTCGCGACGAACGCTCCTCTTTCGCACGTCGCGGCGTACCTCCTTCACACGTCGCGATGAACGCCTCTCCGCTCGTCGCGACGAATTTATTTAATATACGTCGCGACGAGCTCCACGTCGCGACGTGTGGGTCTGGAGCTCGACTCCGAAACCCAGATTCCTGCATTTTCCAACTTCAATCCTTACCCAAACTCAAATGCAACACAACCAAGCTATAGACCAAGTCCTCTACTACATTTCTAACCCATTCTAAGCTTCAAATCCATCACAAGCACATCAACCCAAGGATCTACCCATCTTTTTCACCCAAAAACCCTAAATCATCGATTTTCACACATTCAACCTATCCTTAGGTTTAATCCAACTGAAAAAAAGTTAAACAAAGCATAACTTACCCGGAAATCGCTCCAAACTGTCAGAAATCCTCAAAGATTGCAAACTCTCTTTTCTCTTCTCTTCTCTTTTCCCACGACTCTTCTCTTCTTCTTCTTTCTTTTTCCTTTCTTTCCTTTTTCTATCTTTCTTTCTTTTCTAACTCTTGATTCTAAATGGACAAAGACTAAGTTACCCTTCTCACAAGCCTAAACCCATTTCAACCTAAGCAATCTTCCTAAAATGCCCTCATATATTTTTACCCTTAAGTCTCATTTAAACCCCATTAAATGCAAATACACCTCAATTATCCACTAATACTCCAAAATAAATCAACTAAGCCTTAATCACATAATTTTCACAATTCATGTTGAATAATATCATTAAAAAAAAATCAGGGTCTAACATTTCTCCCCCTTTTAAAAGAAATTCCGTCCACGAAATTTACCTGAATCATCGAAGAGATGCGGATACTTCTCCCGCATGGCTTCCAATGGCTCCCATATGGCCTCCTCTATCGAATGATTCCTCCATAGGACCTTGACTAACTGAACCGTCTTGTTCCTGAGAACTTTTTCTTTTGTGTCCAAGATTTCCACTAGTTGCTCCTCATAACTCAGATCATCCTGCAACTGAACCTCACTAGTCTGAATAATGTGAGAAGGATCCGATCTATACCTCCTCAACATAGACACATGGAAGACATCGTGAATCTGCGATAACTCCGGAGGTAACACCAATCTGTAGGCGAGTGGTCCAATCCTCTCAAAGATCTCATAAGGACCCACATACCTCGGACTCAACTTACCCTTCTTGTCGAACCTCAATACTCCTTTCCAATGAGACGTCTTAAGGAACACTTTCTCACCGACTTCATACTCCATCTGTTGGACCCCGAACTTTTGTTGAAAATTAGAAATATTAAAATGAATATTAATGAGAAAGAAATTGGTGAGACAATTTATGAATTTAAGAAAAATTTATAAGAAAAGAATTTTTTAGTTTTGAGGACTTTGATATTTGAATGAAGTTATATGGATTATGAGAGGAAAGAGAATGAGTTAATTGAAATGGGAGTGGAAAATCAAGAAATAAAGAAAGAAAGTGAGAGAATTTGAAAAATTAAGAAAGTTGACTTTTGGAGATAGAAAGTTTGACTTGAGAAAGTTGACTTTTTGTTTGAGGAAAAATTTGAGAAAATTGTCTTCTGGAAACTTGTAGTTTATGTCAAGAGCTTTCTATAGCCATAAAGTTTGATATTTTTCGATATCGGAAGTGAGAGTTATGATCAGTCAAAGTTCGCTTGGAGTTTGACTTTTTGAAGAAAAAGTTAACTTTTTGATTTAGGCAAAATTCGAGAAAATGATCAACATGAAAATTGTAGCCTATGTCGAGAGCTTTTTCTTCAAGTTTGCTATTTTTCGATGTCGGGATTGAGAGATATGATTTTCTGAAGATATGCTTTGTTTTGAAAATGCTATTAAGTATAGATTTGTGTGTTCTATGCTTCGAGGCCACTCGTCGTACGGATTTAGTTTTAATTAGAGTCAGGGGTCTTCATGAAAGTTTTATATGATGTTTTTATCTTTCCATTGATATAAAGTTTGCAATTTTTCGATATCAGGGTTAGGAGTTATGAGCGATTAAAAATTGGAGGTCGTTTAGGAAAAGCTGTTTTGGACAGAATCTTTGATTGAGTTTTTGACCTCTTTTGAGACCTAATTTGATTTTGAGTACTTCAGGGAAGTTGTAAATCTTCCTTTGATATTTTTATTGACACCAAAATTTTCAAATTCCGAGTTCGGGATCGAGAGATATGATTTTTGAAAAGTTCAGTTTTGAAGTTTCGTTACTCTGTTTTTTTTAATCCGATCCCTTTTGTAATCTTTTGCTTATAATTCCTTCGTCTGACATCCGATTGATTTGATTCTCAAAGCGTTGGATTCCTAAGACAATTAATTTCATTTTTATGAAGAATGATTATTTTTAGGAGATTAAATGGAAAGAAATTGATTGAACCAAAGTAGGAGATTTGGTTATAGGTTATAAGTTGGATAATTTTCTGAACATGGTTTGGTATTTTGCGAAATTCGGGAGCTGTACAACTCCGATTGAGTTGATTCTTGAGGCCAAATAAATTTAAGATATAGGGATACAACTCTTGTGAAGGGATCGAAATTTAATTTCATCCCTAAGGTTGTCAAATTTCTGGAATTAAATTAGCGTAATGTTCAGTCTCGGATTTTTCGCAGGTCCGATAGTATTTCGGCTATAACTTCTTCGTTTCTGATCCGAATTGAGCGCGGTCGGTGGCGTTGGATTCCTATGATCTAAAGGAACAATTTTGAAGAGGAAGTTTGTCCAAATTATTTCGTTAGATGCTCGAAAACAGGACGTAAGTTATCAGATTTTGAAAATCCTGTGCAGGGATATTTTGGGATTTCACTTAAAAGGAAGGGTAATTTGGTCTTTTAAGCCATCATTTTAAATGATGTGGGACTACACATATAAGGGATTTTCGTTTTTCAAGAGGAAGAAGCTCGTTTATTCAAGAAGAAAAGAAAGAATAAGAAGAGAATGAAGAGAAGAAGTTTTCGTATGGAGAAAGAAGAGGAAGCTTACGGATGGAGAAGAAGAGTGATTCAAGTTTCGTTTTTTTTCCATGGGTTTCCAGCCATTTTCATTTGTTTCAAGGGGAAAGAGATAGAAGAAGATGAAAGCTTGTCTTGGAGCTCAAAAATAACGAAAATGGTGGAGAAAATGGTAAGTGAGAGAAAGTTTCAAGTTTTGAATTTTTGATGAGTTTGTTGGTTGGTTTAGCTTAAGATGGTTATGGATTGAGTTTTCCCTAAGGTTATTTGAAGAGAATAGGTTGTGATTATGTTTAATTTTGGATTAATTGTGAATTGGGGGTTATGCCCAAATTTGTGAATTGGGGTTTTTGTAAATTGATGCTTTAGATAGCTTGGATTAATGATGAATTTGAGATTTCTTAAATCAATTTTGATGTTTATGCCTTAAGTGAGGTTTAATTTGAAAAATGGTAAATTGGGGGTTTAGGCCAATTGTGGAAATTGGGGATTTTCTCTCCAATAGCTTGAATATGTGGGGAATTGAAGAATTCCTAAGTCAATTGAAAGATTATATGATTTGTGATGTTCAATTTTGGAAAATTGTGAAGTAGGGTTTTAGGCCCGATTTTGTAAATTGGAAAAATGAGAGAATTTTGATTTAGATCTCTTGAGGCTAGTATGGCTTTGTGATTTGTGAAATAAATTTTGAGGATTTAGTTATTTATGACGTTGAATTTGGATGATTATGGTTTAGGTTAAATTTTCAATTGGAAGAACAAAGGACGCTTTGGTCAAATTGATGATCGGGACGAGGTCCTTGCATCATTTCGAGGTGGGTAGTATGTTTATTTATTGAATTTTAAGCTAAGCATGAATATTTGAAAACATGAATCTGAATAAATTTGATTTTATGATTGAAAGAAGTTAGTGCATACATTGTTGTGAATTTGATTGGTTCGTGATCAAATTGATGATGTAATTTGTATTAGATGTGTTACATGAATTTATGTGGATATGTGAATGGTTGAAAAAAAATTGAAGAAAAGCAAGATTTTGAAAAGTGCCTTCGGGCATTCTGAACTTTTGTTTTCGATATGTGTTATGTGGGTTTGGTCAGGTCCTTCTATGAGTCAGTGCACTGTCTCTATTCGATATAGCCTTCTCCCGGCTGCCCGCTAGTGGCATGGAGCTCCGATTTCGGACTCCTTCACCGCTACACTGGACCGCTATGCGGGAAAGTGTAGTACGTTCTGTTTACGGCTGCACAGGACCGCTATGCGGGAATGTGCAATACGTTCTGTTTTGGACCGAACCAGACCATTTGATGTGTTTTGTGTGCTTTGTTTCTGTTTATAAGTGTGTTGCATGGCATCTTTTGAAAAAGAAATGTGAAAATTTTTGGGAAAGAAATTATCGTAGTTCTTCAACTGAAAAGTGTTTGAAATGGTTTTGATTATATTTTGAAAAGTGTGAGAAATAAGAAAATTGTCGAATTTTCTACTGTGGAATGTGTTTTTTTAAAAAAAAGAAAAAGAATGGCAAAGGTTTTTGCAAATATGTTTTCACTTATTATTCAATTTATAAACATATTATCCACGAGCTATTTTAGCTCACCCCCTCCCCTTTCATCCCCATCTCCAGGTATTCGAGCAGGAGATTAGATGAAAGACTGTCAGGACACTTGTTCGATTTGTGTATATTTCTGTATCTTAAGAAATTTGTATAAGTTTGTAATGGCTTGAAAAGCCATTAAGGATTTGTAAGAAATTAAATTATGATGTGTATGAAATTATTGAAATTGTGTTATGGAAATGGATTTATATGTTGAGTTGCGTTTCAAGTTTGCGTATGATGATGGGATTTGGTTATGATGAAAGATTGAGGTTTTATTTGAAATGTTAGATATAGGAGTACGTTTGCTTATGCTGAGATCCCGGATGGAGGGTCCGGTGGATTTTGATTGGTTGTGTGTTTGTTGGGTATTTTAGAACTGTTCTTTTACCTTTGCAGAAATTTTTGGGCTGTCAAAATACAGTCGTTATGCTGCCCAATTTTTGGTAAAAATCGGGTTAAGATAGAATAAGAATAAGAAGTTAGTTTGTTAAAGATAAGTGTTTAGTTAAGAAGATGAAATTTTTGGGATTTGTATGATTGGTTAAGAAAAATAATATGAATCGAAATGTTGTTTGAGATTTAAGTGAATTGAAATTTGTGCGCGGATGAGTTTCCAAAAAGAAAATTGTATGGATTGGTTATGTTTTGAATGAGTTTAAAGAAAGAGAACAGAAATGTATGAATATATATATATATATATATACCGGTTTCGGATGGTTAGTCTAGGTTATCCAACGCGATAAGTTGTCCATACTTTGTGTTTCCCACGGATGTCGGCATTTAATTGATTCGATTAAGCTTTATTATTTTATTCAATTCGCTGCATTCAATTCGATATGTATTCGCTTTGATATCCAGTTTGCTTTTGATCCGTTTTCGCTTTATGATTCGATTTCGTTCTATCCGCTTTGTTATTCGTATCCGATTCGCTTATTCGATTCGTTTCGCTATTTTCGCTTTCACGTTTGTCTCGTTTTAGCTATCTGCCACTTTTGTCTCGTTCCTTCGTTCATTGTTTTTTGGTTGGGATCCGGTTCCCGGATCGGGTCCCAACACCATCTCCTTTCGGTGAGCATCAACATAACTCTTCATCCTATCCTGTGCTGCCTTAAGCCGCTGCTTAACCAGATTGACTTTCTCAACTATCGTTTGAATCAATTCTGGTCCTTCCAATTGCCTCTCTCCTTCGTCATCCCAACAGATCGGAGTCCTACACCTCCGCCCATACAAAGCCTCATATGGAGCCATCTGAATGCTCGAATGGTACGAATTGTTATAAGCAAATTCGACCAACGGCAAATGCTCATCCCAAGCTCCTCTGAAATCCATCACACAAGCCCGAAGCATCCCCTCAAGTGTCCGAATGGTCCTCTCAGATTGACCATCCGTCTGAGGATGAAACGCCGTACTAAAATTCAGCTTCGTCCCTAAAGCTTCCTGCAAACTACCCCAAAATCTCGAAGTAAACCGAGGATCCCTGTCCGACACAATCGAATCCGGAATCCCATGCAATCTCACTATCTCATCAATATACTTCTTTGCTAACACATGCAAAGAATCAGTCTGCTTAATCGCCAAAAAGTGAGCTGACTTTGTCAACCTATCCACTTCTACTCCGGAATAGGCAACGGCCTCAACATGCCTGAAGGTGCCTGGTGTTCAACTTTGACTTGTTGACACACTAGACACTTACTGACAACCTCTGCTATATCCCTCTTCATGCCTTTCCACCAAAAATGCTCTCTCAAATCCCTGTACATCCTGGTGCTACCGGGATGCATAGCATAAGGCGCATTGTGTGCCTCGTCCATAATCTCATCTTTTACCTCTTGCACATCCGGGATACATAATCTGTTTCCCACTGTCATAAGCCCATCATCTCTCACCTCTACTTCAGAATAACAAACTGATCTAGGTAGGGCTGAAAGACTCTATTCATCAAGGCCATGAAGGCTGCCGGGGTATTAGTCAACCCGAACGGCATCACTAAAAACTTGAAATGCCCATACCTGCTCCTGAAAGCACTCTTAGGCACATCGGCCTCTGCGATCCTCAACTGATAATATCCGGATCTCAAATCCAACTTAGTAAACACCTGAGCTCCCTGCAACTGATCAAATAAATCATCGATCCTAGGCAGTGGGTACTTATTCTTAACTGTAACCCGATTCAGCTGCCTATAATCGATGCACAGCCTCATAGTCTCATCCTTCTTCTTCACAAACAACACCGGAGCTCCCGACGGCGAAACACTCGGCCTGATGAACCCCTCATCTAACAATTCCTGTAACTGAGCCTTAAGCTCCCTCAGTTCCACCGGTGTCATCCTATACGGAGGTATCGATATAGGAGTGGTACCTGGAATGAGGTCTATCTCAAACTCTGTCTCCCGATCCGGCGACAAACCCGATAACTCCTCGGAAAACACATCTGGAAATTCCCTGATCACGGGAACCTCCTGCAAACTCTGCTGCACTCTGGAATCCACTACATGCGCCAAATAGGCCTCACAACCCCCTCGCATCAACCTCAGAGCACTCATAAACGAGATCATCCTGGCTGGCACTGCCTGACTAACACCTCGAAAAACAGCCCTAGGCTGACCAGGAGACTCCAACACGACCTCCTTGGTAAAACAATCCATGATAGCCCTATGGGCAGTGAGCCAGTCCATCCCCAAAATCAAATCTATCTCTCGAAGGGCAACACAATCAGGTCTGCACGCAGCGCCTACTGATCAATCATAATTGGACACCCCTTGCAGACCTCTCCCAAAACTGTAGTACTACCTAGAGGCGTACTCACCTCTAGCCCACACTGCAACATCTCCCTATCCACATGCAATCTACATGCCACATGCGGTGCAATAAAAGAATGCGTGGACCCTGGATCTATCAATGCATAAACCTCAATGTCAGAGAGCAGAAGCAAACCTGCAACCACATCTGGAGAATCCTGGGCCTCCTGCCTCGTCATGGCATAAACCCTAGCTTGGGACTGTGGCCGACTGCCACGACTCTCGGATCCCACAAAGGAATATCTAGCTCTACCTTGGGCTCTACCTCGGCCCCTGAATCTAGGTCCAGCACCGCGGCTCTGCTGCACTGTCGTGTTACTACCGGCTCTCCCACTCGAAGTAGACTGAGCTCCCAAAATCTCTAGACAATGCCGGATCTGATGCTCCATAGAGCCACATCTCAGACAAGCTCCAATAAACCTCCAGCACTCTCCACTATACCTCCTCTCACAAAACTCACACAACGGAGGAAGCTGGCCGGAACCTCTACCACTGCCACTACTACTACCAGACTGCCCAAATCTCCCCCTCTGAACAGAACCAGACTGCCTGGGACCTTCCGAAAATCTGAACCTGCCCTGGCGTCTGCTAAAGCTCCGACCAGAGCTGCTCTGACTGTCACTAGATCTCTTGCTCCTAGATCCCTGACCAGTCTCAGTCCGACTCTGTCTTAAGAGCTGCTCAATCCTCACTGCAGTTGCTCTCAGCTCCACAAAGGTGCCCATATCAGACCGGGCTAACCTGGTACGAATCTCCAGATTAAGCCCTCCCTCAAATCTCCAGCACCTATCAGCCTCAGAAGAAATCAAAACAGAAGCATATGCCGACAACTCATTAAACCGAACCTCATAATCGACCACTGCCATGGACCCCTGTCTCAAATCTAAGAACTCCTGCATCTTCATCTCCATATATACCTTGGGCGTATAATTATCCCGAAAAGCTCTCAGAAAATCTACCCAAGTCAAAACACAAGGTCTGGTGGAACTACCCGGGACAGTCTTCCACCACTGATATGCTGGACCCTGTAACAAAGAGACAGCATAATCGAAACGCTCATCGGGGTCGCAGTCCATCTGTCGGACCCCGTTCCCAGAGCCCAACTTCCGTATTCCTGAAACCTTGCGCTTACTACATTGCAGTGCTATATGCTGTGTTCCATAAAAATGATGAGTCCACACTACCTAAACATCAAAATCACATACTGACTTGTTCATATCAATTATAGCTTAAAGCCTCACGTTCGTATAGAGGCAAGAATCACCTTAATCGGAGTTATATAACTCAAGATACACTCCAAAAACCTAAAAGAGTTCATACCTGAAACATGCTCTCTTCACGGACCCCTCACTTACTTTAATGAAAACTTCCTTATTTCAACTCGAAATGATACCAAACTTTATGTAGTGTAAGGTATATGTCTTCGGAATCTATTGGTTCAAGTCTCACCTCAATTGGAGGTTGGATGAGGGAATTATACCCAAAAGGGTGGACTATGTTCACACCCAAAATCGAATTGAAACTGTCTTGGCGCGATTGCCATAACTTTTTATATGGATGTCAGATTAAGTTCGCTCTTAGTCCATTAGAATGAAGACATCTAGATCTACAACTCTCATGAAGACCACAAAACGATATTTGGCCTCTAAATAAGTCAGAAATCACCATTTTCCCGTGGCTGTCTGTTAAACGGACACACATGTCCGTTTAACGGACACGTTCGGGTGAAAATGTACCAAATGCTTCGAGATTGTCCGTTAAACGGACATGGGCAGGCGAAAGAGTGTTTTTGTACCCGAGGCTGTCCGTTTAACGGACATTCATGTCTGTTTAACAGACATCGAATTTTCCAAAACTCCACATCTTCAACCCAACTTCAAAATCACTTGTAACTATCACCTTTCAAAACTCATAACTTCTTATTCCTAGCTCCAATATGTGCATACTATACCTCCATGGAAAGATAACAAGATGAACTACAAATCTCATGAAGGATGCAAAAGTTAACTCCATCATTTATCGAGGTAAAACTTATTCAATGCACCGCTTGCTCGACAATGACCAATGAAACAATGGGAAGGCTACATGAGCGAATGGCGATAGGTTTTACCCCATAAGTTTTACACCTAACTCCAAATGAGACAAATCATACACCATTTGAAAGGTCTAATCTTAAGCAACAATCTTCAAGAAGATTTCTCAACTCAATTCAAACTCTAAGAGAGTCTAAATCACCAACAAAGGTTTGTCAAATTTTACCAAAATTTCACAAGACCTCCTTTAAAAGTTCACTATCAAACTTCAATTCAATTAAATTCAACTCAAATACCTGCATCAAAACCTCTATCTTCAATCTCTCACAACACACACCCATCCAAATATCCTAATAGATCAACTTCAATAGCAACAACACACTCCTAGCATTCTAATCATATCCAAACTATAACACAATTACATTTCCCCCTTTCTTGTCAAATTCAAACCATACAATGATGCAATTGTTTTAAAACATGCATGAAATTGTACAAAATACATTAAATGAACATTCTTGCATTCATATGAAAATATGAGTTATTACAAGGCTTTAGAGGGCATTTTAAGCCACTACATCAAATCCCAAAATACAAGCTTGCAAAAGCATCACTTGCCCAAAATGCATCTAAAGCATTGATTTACAAAAATTAACTTGAAATACAAAATTATCCATTTACGAGCAATGCCTTTAAGCTCGATGGTCGATCTCGTGCTCCTCACCTGGAGATGGGACGAAATTGGAGGGGGTGAGCTTACGCTCGTGGGTAACATGTTTATATTTATGCAAATAAGCTGAATTTATTTCATTATCCACACTGCTATCAAATCTCTCATCAAACAATCATACAACTTTGCATTTCATAAATTCATCAAGCTAAAAGCATAACTTTCATGATTCATGCATCTATCATTCTTGCAAATACATGCTAACACATAAACACATAGCTAATGGTTCGGTAAGATAAGTCCACAATAACTGATGAACTACACAAGTGTAGTCGTATGCTGAGGAGTCCAAAAAGGAACATTCTTGCCACATCGGGCGGTAGTGAAGCCTATCTTGATATCGTTAATGTGCACGTGACTCTGCTGGGTGGACTTAATTACCCACATAACATGAATTCATGCATCAAAATCTGGACTTTTCTTGTCCACTGGTTGATTTCTGAAAATGGATTTTTCATTCATCCAAATAGCTGATTTTTGAAAAATGTATTTCATGCTTAAATCACATTTCATGATTTCACTAATATTCATGTTCATTCAATTCATGAACTTGTCAAGCAATATCAAGCAATGTCATATACTGTTCAAACTCTCATATAATGGCAATCATAAATCAATTTATACACAATCAAAGCTCAATCAATGCTCATCCCAAGGTAGTTGGAAAACATTAATTTCATTAGTTGAGATAGTATTTAAAACTTACTAACATAAAGATAAAAATGAAACCCACCTTATATCTTGCTTAACCCTTGCTTAGGAGTGCTCTTCTCCTTGCTCTTCTCCTCTCTCTTGCTCTACTTCAAGAGAAGCAAAAACCCATTTCAACATAACTTCAATTGAAAATCTACATAACCTCTTACATGAAATTAACTTGAAAATCACTAAACCCACTTCATTTCTAAGCTTTCTACACCATAACCTAACTAAAAGCTAACACTTGAAATCATGACTTACCTTGGTTCTTGACTCAACCAAAGAGTTTCTTGGTTTAAGGTGTAGCTTAGCTCTTCCTCTACACTTTTCCTTCTTGAACTTTCTTCAAACACTCACTTAATCTCTTGGAAACTCAAGACCTAGCCAAGCTTTTCCTTTTTCTTCTTCTCCCTTCTCCTTCCATGAATTCTCCCTCTCTCCCTCTAATTTTCGTAACTTCCCTCTCTTCTCCTACTAACTCACTTAATTCCTTCTCTTTTATACTACTTACTAACTTACTTAAGCCCATAGGCCTAAAGCCCAACTCACTTCTTCTTCCTTCCTTCTTATATTCTCTTTAAACTACTCAAGCCCATTTATCCTTTAAACCCATCTTATTCTCTTTTCCTTTCCTACCTCATTAAGGCCCAACTAACACATTTAATCTCATTAACTCACCACCTAACTCTTTAATGCTATCACATACTAATTAATGTCAACTCAATTAATGCTAACATAACTTACTCAATTAATCTAATCATGCTTAATTTAAAAAAAATTTGGGGCTAACACCATCTGATCGAGGACTCGCTCGGTCCTCTCTAACCATCCCTCAGCCTCAGCAGGGTCTGTGCTACCATAAAAGTCCACAGCTCCCTGCTTACGCAGATGATCATACCTCCTCTCCCGTCTCATGGGAACTATAGGAGGCTGCTCTTTATATAAAGGCACAGAAGACTCCCTACTCGCTCCGACTGATCCTTAGTCAGCTGAGTGATCTACCTGATCACCAAAGACGGATGACTTACAACAAACCGCAAACTTGATCAATTTCTTCTTTTCTTACGAAATTCAAGCCTAAAATACACTATGCCCAAAAGATGCCAAACCATGCTCTGATACCACCAATGTAGCGCCCCCTTACCGTAGAGTATACACCGGGACGCCCGTAAGTCATACCGATACATACCCTACGATGAGGGTGCACTACGAGACGATCAATTCTATACACCTCATGGCATCACTAAAATAAAGAAGTAAGATCACATTCACTAAATTTTAAAACCAAAGAGTACTTCTAATTTCATTTCTTAAAATCATAAGTTCACACTTCTATCCGATTACAACTGTACAGATCCAAAATAAACAGTAACCACTCCTATCTAGGTCATCCCCAAAAGATCCTAGCTGACCGACCTGTGGGTCATGCTCCTCTCGCCGGTACCCACACAGCAGGAAAAGTCTCACTATCTGGAGTAGGAGTCACTAACGATGTCCTGAAAAATAGTTACAATTTTGGGTGAGTTTGCGAATTCAATGAGTAACCATCATCGATGGTTCACTCAATTCATGCATTACGCAAAATTGCGTACAAAACAACACAATATCATATTCAGAATCACAGTCATAAATTTACTCAACAATTGTCACACATTTACCGTTAACCAATTGCAAACTCACAGCATAATCATATACTGAATGCATAATGATTTCCATTTCATTTTAGTGTTGTGACTGGGCGTCAGTATTATCCCATTTCTGGGCACATCACACATCACACAAAAATCGCATTTTCGGGGGTAGGAGAGCCCTCTGGGTATGCACTACTGCCCACGCGTACTAGGGATAGGAGAGCCCTCTGAGTATGCACTATTCCCTTTTCACAATTTCACAATAGATGAGCTTATAGCTCCGATCAGAATATGCTCCAGTCACAACTTGTCAATTACCGATTTCTATTCATGCCTAGCATGTGTTCAAAATTCACAATAACATAACTCATGCGAAACACGTAATCATATGCACAGATAGATCACACAAGCAATTAACACACCAGAGATTGAGGAACCAACTAGGTTACTCACCTCTAAACTTCCGAGCTACTGCCGGGAAGTCTCTGCTGCGTCAGAGGATCGACGCTCCACTTGAGCCTCTATAAAAATCAGAATATCTGAATATTACTAATTGTACCAATTTCAATAATCAGAAATGCTTATGTCAATTCCGCATTCTCACACTAATCCATAGCAATTTCTAATGCCATAAGTCAATTGGCTAAGTTCTATATCTTCCAAAGTCAAATTTCAATACATAGGAATTATCTGTAAATCAGAATCAAATTTCACTATTCAATTGCCATCCGATTTCGAGAACCACCGAATTAAATTCCGAAATTCCATTCTTCGAAAGTGAAATTCTTAGTCTCTATATCAAGATCAATTAATCACTCCTCAATCATAATAATTAAACCTCAAAAATCATTTAAAACATAAAAGAATCACAATCGCAATCGGCCTAAAGAGGCGTCCTCGCCGCGACGCCTGATCCCTCGCCGTGGCGAGACTCCCTCCTCTAGCATCGTCGTAGGCGTGTCGAGAGCCCTTCTCAAGGCGTGCTGGTGGCCGCCGCCGTGGCGCGTGCCAGCCTTCGCCCATGATGTGGGAAGCAGGACCGCTCGCCAAGGCGTGCGTTTCCGCTCGTCGCGGCGTGCGGATTGAGGATTGCTTGCCGCGGCGTGTGATGAACACGTCGCGGCGTGCAAACCCAGAAACACGCCTGAAACCCAGAAATTCCCAAATGCTCCGATATAAATCCATCCAAATCCATTCTAAACACTCCAAAACAACATTATACACTTAACACAACTCATTCCTAACCTTAAATCCACGAAATAACCATTATTCTACAATTACCCAAATCAAAATCCACATTTTCCCTAAAACCTATCTCATCCGAAAATTTCTAAATCCTCAAACAATTTATACCTTAATTCCATGCTTAAATCAAACTATGCAAAACACAAAGGAGTAGAAACTTACTTGATTAAAGCTTTAAACCTTTGAGAATCACTCCAAATCTCCAACTTCCACCTCAATCACCACCCACGGCAACACCCAAAGCTAAACATATCCTCATCATCTTCAACACCAAACTAGATGATAGATTCAAGGGTGGAAGAGAAAGCCAAGAGCAAGAAAGAAATCAAGAAGCAAGTCAAAGGAGAATCCACGATGATGGAAGGAGGAAGAAGAACCAAATTTCTTTCAAAAGGAGCAAGTATCGTGGATGAACAATTCAAAGGCTTAGGATTAAATACAAAGGAACTAAGGCTTGTTTGGCAATTACAATTGCCACAAGTCCAATCCGAACAACCCCAATCCAATTTTTAATTCTAATTTCTCCCGAATTCCAATGGTTCCTACCATAATTCCTTAAATCATAATTCGATTAACCTCATATCAATTTTCAATCAAATTCGGAACCGGAATCAAAATTAATCAGTCACTAAGCCATTTTTCCGATCCGGACCCGTTACTCTAAAAACCCCCAAAAAATTCCTATAAATCCTCAAAATTAGAAAACATCTAATCACATACTCAATTTTTCTATTCTCAATTCCTAAATTCAATTTTATACTCCAATTCACTAAGCAAAGAACAGTTAACTTTAATCATAAAATCTCCAATTTCACAGTCAAGTCAGAAATCTGTCATACATGCATGTACATACATATGCTTGTGCAATTGCGAACATTTATCACTAATGTAGAGGCTATGAATGCATATGCACAAATACGTATGCAAAATACGTATGAGATGAACTGTACCCATCCCATCGGTGACGGGATGTTACAGGTGGTGTGTTGACCATCCTATTTTTTAGGAATTTATGTTTATTATGCCGAAACGAATGATCTGAAGGAAGAAATTTTCATATATTTATGAACTTATGTTTAAGTAGTGATACGTAAATATGGTTAATTAATAAATTAACTTATTTGACATATAGCATCAATTTTATTTGTTAATTTTGAATTAACTCCACTATTTTAAAAGATATTAAAATAATTATGTCAACGAAAGTTAAGGTTAATTCTAAAATTTTTACAAAATAATTTCAAAGTACAAAGCAGTCAAGCTTGTCTTTTATATGGATGTGATGATGAAACATTATAATTAATCTAAATGTCTTCATAACTTAAGGTGATTATATTCAACTCCTACTTAAAAAGCATAGATGACTTGTTCTCTTCTTCAAAAACAAGTTTTGTATGCTTATGTTGCAGCTTCAAAGACATGTTCATGCTATTCTTGCACGTAAGAATTAAGCACTATTTGCTCCTGAAGATGCTTGTAAAGGAAATTAGATTTCAATTTGTAAGGAATCGTTTATCAATAGAAAGCTTCTTAAACATTCTATTCTTTTCTTTGGTGTTTGGTAATAAATACACTTGCAAATTATCAAAACAAATTCATCAAACTATATTGTCCTTGATCTCTTTTTCAATACAAGTATATCGGTTGTATAAGGAAGGCCTTTGGTAATGAACCAGATATTTGTATATATTGATAAAACCATAAAACAACTTCATGACCCAATTAAACAAACCAATGCAATTAATTCACTCAAAAAATACAACAATTTAATTTGAACCCACGGTTTACCTTCGGAAGAGGCAAAGGAGATGATGCCCTTACCTCACCGCCGGAGAAGATGAGAAGGAAGGCCCACCGGAAACCCCGCATGTAGTTAGAGGACGGACGACAATGGAGGGAAGGAGGAGGAAGAAGGAGGAAACCACTGAGCTGCGTCCGGAAGGAAGAGGAGAGGGGGTGCGGGCGCGCGAGGAAGAAAATCATCTGCTGCGTTTTTAACTTAACCAAAACGACGTCGTTTTGGTTAAGTAGAAACGTAAGTTAACTTGACCGAAACAATGTCGTTTTAGTTTTAAACCAAAACGACATCGTTTCGGTCATATTGTTACTAACATTTAAACTTAATCCAAATGACATCGTTTTGATACTTAACCAAAACGACGTCATTTGTTTAAAACACAACTTAAGTTCAAAGAAACGATGTAACCAAACAACGTCATTTTGGTCAAGGCAAATAACTGCCTTTCACTTTATCGAAACGACGTCGTTTTGGCTAAACCAAAATGACTTTGTTTTGGTACAGTTAAACAACGTTCCAAGATCATCGAAACAACGTCGTTTTGGTGAAATTAAGAACGTTGTTTCACTCCATCAATACAACAAAAACGACATTCTTAACGACAGAAATACTGACGGGCACCGTTCCGTCGCCAAATATGAAATTATCGCTGACAAGTTTACCGATCGATTTCGTCATTCTGTGGCAAATTACCATTGGAAACTTTTATATCGGTATTTTTTCGTCGCTAACTTTTTTCGGGAATTTTTCTCTCCAAATTTGACAACGGACATCTATTCTATCACTATATTAGACTAATATAGCGATGGAAGTGACAATATCGTTGCTATTTTCAAACGGTATGCGTTTCATCGCTACTTCACGGTTTTCTTGTAGTACGCATAAAGTCATCAATTTAATTAATTAGGTTTATATTTGTATTTTTATTCAGTTAATCTATTTGATTAGATTTTATTTCTATTACATATCTTACAAATTTGACATTGCCTAATTGTAAAATGTTGAGCAAAACTTTCTTCAATAGATTTTAATATGAAATTATATTTATTTACCTGAAATACATGTGCTTTCTTTTTATTGCAAGAAAACTGATTAGACCGAAAGACCTGAGCTATTTCTTATCGATCTGTCTTCAAATTTTAGCAAATGGGTTTCTTTTCTTGAAAAACAAAAAAAAAATATCTACACTACAAGTATGTGTATGATCAAACTACTTTCTAGTCTTGCTATTATAAAGAAAATGGCCTAAGTATAACAACATAAACATTAAATGACAAAACCAAAGCACATTATTATTACTAATTATATGATCACGAACAGTGCCAGTAGTACATAAAATGTAGTATTCTTGGAGTGTGAAAACTCACACATCCATGATTTGGGGTTACAAGAGAAGCTGCCATAGTGTGACCACTATATGCATAACAACCCTAAACCAGTTTTATTCCTTCCTTAGCACACTGATGAGTTTATATAGTGAGGTGGATCTTTCTGGAACTCAAAGGTTGACACACAGGTCCATACCGAGATCGATCCCACACAAAAATAGGACTTTATGAACGATATCAACGCTTATTAACCCCCTCAGGCAGCGACACGCGGTGGTGGGGCTAGCAACAGCCAGATTTCTCACCCGCTGGCAACAAATTGAGGATGGTTGTGGCGGCGGGGCCTGAGGAGTAGAGGGTGGTGGCGCTGGAGGCCGAGGAGTAGAGGGTGGGGACGCTGCGGGCTGAGGAGTAGATGGCGGTGGCACTTTAGGACTAGGACCAGAGGGGGTGTGCTGGGGCCGGAGGACTGGAGGGTGGAGGTGTTGGGGTGTGAGGAGTAGGGGGACGCACTGGAGCCTGAGGAATAGGGGTGTGAGTGGGTGGTAGGCTGAGAGAAGCAAGAATGTTGTAAGTACTGTCAACTCCAACGCCTACGCCAAGACAGACGTTAACGTCGAGAATTAAGTCCAAGACTAAACCGCAGCCCTTAGCACTAGTTTTAGAGACGAGCGCTCCTAGAAGCAACAACACCACAACCAAAGGTTTCATCATCATGTTGTTGTTGTTGCTGTGTTTCCGTCAGGAATTCGTGTTTTTCTTTATTAAGATTTGGGTTGCACGAACATGAAGGTGGAAGCCTTTTTAAATCCATCGTCGGTCGTCTTTGACATTCAATGTTAGAGTCAATTTGATAAATATACAGCTGCATGCATGTGCATGGCCTCCACTCTATTCAACTACGTGTTGAGAATAGCATATGAATTTGGCATGTTGACTTCAACTACATTCTTTTGCTTTGTGAATCAATATCCTTCAAGAAGAAAAGATGAACAAACTTAGTACATACGTAAAACCGTATAACTCTTGTTACGTAATTTTATTCTAGTTTATATAATTTTTTAATACACGTTCTAAAAAAGCTATAGTAAATTTCCTAATTTAATGAACTCATCGTGGAGATTTTTAGTTATTAATAAAAATATGACTATGTTAGTATTTATTCCCTCCACCCCGCTCTATCCTTTTTGATACCTAGACTGTAGATTAAATATATATTCTTCCCGGTGCCTCATCTACACATCTACCTTAGCCTAGCGGATTAAATGAGCATGCTCAATTTGTCAACTTTAAATCATATATATCATCTTTTTATTTTTGCAAAAATAACACGGTTAAATAATTAATTCATATGAAAATGTTTCCTTGTAAAGTAATAGATTTATCGTAAAAGATATCAACTTTGCTTGTGGTTACGTCAATCCTATGTATTTTAAAATTTTTATACTTTAAAAAAATTGCAAAATCAATTCTTTTATTTAATTTTAATGTGTTGAATTAGTATTTTAAGACACTTGGTACTTCACGTAAATAACTTTATTATAGGAAGTGAGTGAGAACAATCACGTGGATGACATATTGGTATATGTCAAAATATTATATTGATTCATTAAATTTTGATAGTTTATTGATATATTATTATTTACATTTAATAGTAATTATATTGGACCTCTTGTGATTTGATCTTTCTGTATTTTAATTTTCATATTTTGAAGATTATCGTTTACCTCCTTATAGAATTGTTTGGATATCCTGCAACTTCCCTTCCTTATATTTCGTCAGTTTTTCATTAGTATGAATAAAATATAGATAAAAAATGAACAAAATATGGTGGAGATGTTGTTTAATGATTATTCAATAGTATAGGAAGTGATGCAAAGTGGATTTCTTACATGACCGTAACTCGTAAGCAGTCTTAGAAATTAGAATAGAATTACTAGTAGGGATGTCAACGTGTGGCCTCTGACTGGCAGGCGAGGATGAATCGGCCCACTACGGGTTGATCGGTTGATAAATATCTTGATAGGTTTTATTTGATGCATTAATATAGGTAAATTATGAAGTATTTTGGGATAGATATTATGTTAAATTGCTATTTTATAATATTTGAATGTTAATAGTTTTAAAAAAATAGAGCAAAAGATAGCAATTTGGAAGAATGATCAATGCTTCAAAATGTTTGGACTTCATTCTTGAAGATGATCTCACAACAAATCTTGAGTTCTTTAAATTGTTTCATAAAGATGATCATATCATTGCGGTGACCTCAAGCAAAGATCGGGGGCAATATTGGGCATGTAGAAATGCGACTTACAAGTTTGTCACGGTCGAGGAATTTGCTTGAGGCATTCCAATCATTCCATATTGGAAGGGACTCACGGAAGAGCTTGCCACTCCATTTGATAAGGCTAATAGCCACCCACCGCTTTGACGGTTAAAAGATATGGTGTTCATAAGAAAAAGCTACTTAAAGCACGCTTCAAGACAATTCCTACTCATGAAGAGGAACTCTTTGTGTATATCTTCAAGTGCAAGCAACCTGATGCGATGTCGGTGATCACAATGACATTCTTCCTGAGGAGCTAAATGAGCCGAGATTCAGTTGTCGATGGAGGCATTTACGTTAGTGCTCGTGTTTCAATGTGACTCTTGTCATGTTTAATGGTGCAGCGAGAGATTTCCATGACAATTGCAAAGCTTCTGTATTTTTCAAGTAAAGAGACCTCTCATTGTTCCCTGCACGGCCCTATGCTCTTCCCACCTGGATCCTTCAAATTCCTATCACCTTGATAGAGGTTGGAATTGTAACATCCCGTTACTGTTAACAAGGGTATTTTGGTAAATTAGGATAGACTGATAGGTTTCATTGCATTCACTGACTGAGTATGTTACTGACCTCTAAATATAGAGGAACAGGTTTATTGCATATGCATTATTTCATAGGTACATGCATTCATGGTTTTCCGGTATTTAATTGAGCATGGATTGACTGAACTGACTGGAACGTGAATTATTGAGGAATCATGAGAAATTGGGTTCAAATGACTGATTTGGAATAGTTTAAGTGTAATTGGTAATTGATAGTGGCTTATAGAAAATTTTCAGGGAATTCGAGAGGAAATGCCCGGATCGAAAATATTTAAGAGACAGACCGATTGACTGTATAGTACTGAAAGAATTGCCCGATGGCAATGGAAAAAATTAGAGTTATACTGTTAAGAAATAAATATGATGAGTCATTGAAATTAGAGACCGAAATTTGGACTGAGTTGGAGACTTAGGTCTATAAATACTAGGTTTGAAAGAAATTGGGGAAATTTTTCTCTAAGGCATTGGAGTTTCTTCTTCTCCCCTACGGCATTCATCAATTCCTCCCATTGGTGAGGATTCTTCGATTTTCCTTGTGGTTTCCTCCTCATTGTGTAAGGCTAACATGTTTATTGTGTTTGATGAAGGATTGAGGAGCCTTAGAATGGATCATCGTTGGTTTTGAAAGATTTTAGGGTTTTCGGTGTTTTTGAGGGATCTGTGGATTTGAGCTTGATTGGTAAGTTTTAATGGTTTTAATGTTGTTATTGATAGTTTTTATGGCATTTACGGCAATTATTATGATTGGTAAGTGTATCGGTATTGGTGGATATATTACGGACTGCGACACCCGTGTTATATCGGGGCATATCCTTGAATGTTGGGTATGAAGTTATAGTTATGGATTGACAGAGGTAAATAGAGAGATGATGGGAATGGCAAGATTGAAAGTGTATAAATAGAGCGGGTATAATAAAATGTTCTGTGATCTAGAAGAGTTAAAATTGAAATTGATTCTTGAAACAAGAGGTAGTGTATAAGAGTTATGACTTGAGTCGATTATGTTAGCAAGGAATCCGAATGATTATGCGTCTATGACATTGAATTGAGAGTGAAAATGCATGGGTATGGTGCATTAATGAAAGGATTGAAATATAAGATACTGATAATGATAGATGACAGAGTGGTCAAGGTTTAGTTGAATTGCCTAAGTAAACGCACACCTGATTATGGGAGCCCTATGGCGAGTGAAAATTTTAAACTCAATTGTTTCATATGTGTAGAGATTACGGGAAGAGATTGATGAGTTAGTGGCTAAGTGTTAGTTGTAGTCCTTATCGTTTAAAGTTCAATATGAGTAGAATAAGAGACGAAAGTGATTATAGTGATCAGAATGAATGGAGAGTGGTTATGACCCTCACGATTGGGAACGACTGTAAAAAGGGAAAGTGTGGTAAAAATTTAATGAAAACAAAGTATAGCGTGAGTGACAAATTGGTATATTGACGCAATGATTTTCAACGGTATGTACCGTAATGAATAGTATTAAAAAGGAAGTTCTTGGTATGTGGATTATGGCATAGATTGATCTACAGGGGATACTGAGTATATGCTGGAATTGATTTCCTATGGTATTGAAAATGATTGACAAGAAATAATGACGATAGTTGATGAGAAATAAATTTTATAAATGGTATCGATGAAAATAGTAAGAACTTTCTGGAATTGGATACGATGATCAGATGAGTCGGTTTGAAAGTGATTAATGAAAGGGCAATATAGAGATTAATGTGAAATGAATTACAGGTTAACGTGGGAGTCATAATCTGAGCCGAGATTCAAGTGTAAGAAATAAAATCTGCTACTGAAAAGAGATGTCCTATGGTTAGTGCAAGGAACCCGATTGTGTAATAGGCTTATTGACCAGTAAGGAGATAGTGTTGACGAATAAAATGAATCGGTAATAGGGGTGAGTGATCCAAGTTAATGTCAATGAGTCGAATTGATTATTATTGAAGTAATGAGAATCTTATGAGATTAGTGTTTTACCATTAAAGAGATGTAAGTTGATAATCAATAAATGAAATGTTTCGAAGTGTATCGCCTCGACCAAAATGCATAAATAGAGATAATCTGTTAATCGATAAATGAAATGTTTCTAAGTGTATCACTACGGTATAGATGCACTTAGATGAGGATAAGAGCGAAAAAGGGAGAAACTGAATTTGTTATAAGTAACCTCATGTATTTGTGAAGTGAATTGAGCTATGGATTGGTAATTCAAGAAAGAGGTTTCGGATCCAAATTGTTACATAGACAGGATTAGGAAATATTGTTGGGATCCGATATATGTGTTATTGATATTGAAAGTGACAAATTATGAGTAATTTTAATGAAATAGGGAGACAGTGTAGAGTACAAAAAAAAAGTGAATGGTTATTAATCGCATTGATTTAAGTTCATTGGCAGAAATTACTCGAGTAGCGATTTAAGCGGGGAAACTAAATTCGTTATTAAATGGCCTCTATCTTTTGTGGTATGAATAGATTGGTAAGGTGATTTATAACCTAAAAGATGATTACGATTTATCAAGTGTTTTATGGATCGGAATAAGAAACCTTGTTAAGATCGATAAGCGTGTAAATGGTACCGAGCGTGAAGTATTGCGGTAATTATGAGGAAACAAGCTAAGCGATGTAGAAACTGAGAAAGGAAAAAGAGTAATTGATTGTATTGATTTCCGTAAAATGGTCAGAACCTGGTCATATAAGGAAATGAGTGTGAATCAGAATAGAAAGGGACGGATCAATTCCCCTGTCCTCCTGACCAACTGTATATGAAATTTCGAGGACGAAATTTTATTAGGAGGGGAGAATTGTAACATCCCGTTATTGTTAACAAGGATATTTTGGTAAATTAGGACAGACTGATAGGTTTCATTGCATTCACTGACTGAGTATGTTACTGACCTCTAAATATAGAGGAACAGGTTTATTGCATATGCATTATTTCATAGGTACATGCATTCATGGTTTTCCGGTATTTAATTGAGCATTGACTGACTGAACTGACTGGAACGTGAATTATTGAGGAATCATGAGAAATTGGGCTCAAATGACTTATTTGGAATAGTTTAAGTGTAATTGGTAATTGATAGTGGCATATAGGAAATTTTCGGGGAATTCGAGAGGAAATGCCCGGACCGGAAATATTTGAGAGACGAATCGATTGATCAGATAAGATCTTGAAAGAATTCCCCGATGGCAATGGAAAAATTTAGAGTTATATTGTTAAGAAATAAATATGATGAGTCAATGAAATTAGAGACTGAAATTTGGACTGAGTTGGAGACTTAGGTCTATAAATACTAGGTTTGAAAGAAATTGGGGAAATTTTTCTCTAAGGCATTGGAGTTTCTTCTTCTCCCCTACGGCGTTCATCAATTCCTCCCATTGGTGAGGATTCTTCGATTTTCCTTGTGGTTTCCTCCTCATTGTGTAAGGCTAACATTATATTGTGTTTGATGAAGGATTGAGGAGCCTTAGAATGGATCATCGTTGGTTTTGAAAGATTTTAGGGTTTTCGGTGTTTTTGAGGGATCTGTGGATTTGAGCTTGATTGGTAAGTTTTAATGGTTTTAATGTTGTTATTGATAGTTTTTATGGCATTTATGGCAATTATTATGATTGATTGAGTGGTTGGGAGAGTTAATGGAGGTTTTAGAGAGAGATTGGACGGAAAAACGATCGGAGAAGAAGGAGTTTTCGCCGCACGCCATGACTGCTTGCTACTCGCCATGACGAATATTTATTCGTTACGCGGCGAAGCGCTTGACGATGCCGCGGCGAGTATTCTTCGTCTCGCGACACGCCCAGAATCGATCGTTCGCCGCGGCGAGCGAACCTTTCTGCGCCGTGGCGAGACACTCTTGACCGCGGCGAAGGGGACATTTTATTGGATGAATTTTAGTTTATTGGGCATAACTTTTGGTGTAGACCTCCGATTGAGGTGATTCCAGATTCATTGTGAACTAGGGAAAGAGGTCTACAATTGAGGATAATTATGGGAATTAGAATTTAATTATAATTGTATTGATTCATAGAGAATAAGATCAATTATGGTTCCTATTGTGACTTAAGTATTGAATTGAGACTATTGGAGTTTTAATTGGGATTTTCTATAGAAGTTTCGACCCAATGAATAGGAAATTGCTATAGGGAATGCGAATTGAGGAAATTGACTGAATTATAGGAATGGAACAAATCATTACTGATCAATTGAGCAAAGAGTTAGGGTTGAGCATAAGATATCAAAATTGGGTATTAGCGTCGGAAATCGTGAACCTGCACTGTACATAATTTCACGTAGACATATGCATTACTGAACTGTTTAATTGAGCATATAGTAATGGGACTGTATTTAACTGTTATAGAGGCGCCGTTGGATCATCGTTCCACGGACATTGCTGGGACTTCCAGGCAGTAGCTCGGAAGTTACAGGTGAGTAACCTAGTTGGTTCCTCAAATTCTTGATTGTCTAAATGCTCAATGTGAATTACTGCCAATGTGAATTACTGCCAATGTGAATTACTGTCAATGTGAATTACTGCCAATATGAATTACTGCCAATGTGAATTACTGCCAATGTGGATTACATGATTACTAAAATGTATAGAATCGAATAGCATGCTTTTACTGTATTGGATTGGATCGTTCGTGACACTGAGAAATATGATCAAAGTGCATGCTTTACTGTATCGAATGGGACTGCTACATGACACTGAATCACTGAACACTGCATTACATGCATAAATGCATGATCAGATAATGGAATGTGACCCAAGTTGCGAATATTCTTGGCCGGCCTTGAGCCCGGGGATTTATCCTGAACACTATAATGACGGCCTAGCCCGGGGAGAAAATCGACGCGTCCCCACTGAACACTGACTGAGCACTTGGGCACAACACTGAATAACTGGAAAGAGTCACATACGCATTGCATCTACATGAATGATTGTTCTGCGACAATTAGTGATTACGTGATGGCATAATTTACTGTAAATTGTTACATGTTACTGCGAATTGTTATTTAATGCTGTAAATTGTTATAATGTACTGATAATTGAATATTACTGTATTGTGTTGTACGCCATGTACGTAATGCATGATTTGAGTGAACCATCGATGATGGTTTCTCGCTGAATTCGCAAACTCACCCAACATTGTAAATATTTTTCAAGGATTGAAGAGTACCCTGTTAGACAAACGGGAGTATGTCTACTGCACTGGAGTCGGAGACTAGGGTCGGGATCAGTTTGCGTCTGCGTTAGTGTCTTTCTGAGTCTTGTGTAAATGAGTCTTTCTGATTGACGTATAAATTGTGTTTCCGCAGAATTGTATTGTTACTATAGAGGGCCCCAACTGACTAATAGGGTTTCATAAATTGATTATTGAAATAGTGTTTGATTGAAAATGTTTCCGCATCGCGGGCCCAAATGGTTTATTGTTTTCTGCGCACTCAAATGTTTTCAAAAGAAAAATGTTTTACCGAGTATTGGAATGCTCTAGCATACCACCCTCGCGGGTCACGGGCTCGAATATCACTGTAGATGTCGGGTTCGGGTCTGGCGGGAGTGGGGTGTTACATTTGTGGTATCAGAGCCTAGAAGTACGATTGTACATGGGCGTTCTAAAATTGTACTGAGTTACATGCATTAAAGTCGCTATAGCGATTTTAGTAATCGATCCTAGTAGAGTCACATGAGTATGTCCCAATTGTTTAAGTGGTTAGAAGTGGCAAGGAAAGGATGATATGTTAGAACGTGATAGATGGAAACTGTGGAAAACATGGAATAACAGAAAGTGTATAGTTTGATATGATAAAAGACGATTAAGTGTATCGGTATTGGTGGATATATTACGGACTGCGACACCCGTGTTATATCGGGGCATATCCTTGAATGTAGGGTATGAAATTATAGTTATAGATTGACAGAGGTAAATAGAGAGATGATGGGAATGGCAAGATTGAAAGTGTATAAATAGAGCGGGTATAATAAAATGTTCTGTGATCTAGAAGAGTTAAAATTGAAATTGATTACTGAAACAAGAGGTAGTGTATAAGAGTTATGACTTGAGTCAGATTATGTTAGCAAGGAATCCAGAATGATTGTACGTCTATGACATTGAATTGAGAGTGAAAATGCATGGGTATGGTGCATTAATGAAAGGATTGAAATATAAGATACTGATAATGATAAATGACAGAGTGGTCAAGGTTTAGTTGAATTGCCTAAGTAAACGCACACCTGATTATGGGAGCCCTATGGCGAGTGAAAATTTTAAACTCAATTGTTTCATATGTGTAGAGATTACGGGAAGAGATTGATGAGTTAGTGGCTAAGTGTTAGTTGTAGTCCTTATCGTTTAAAGTTCAATATGAGTAGAATAAGAGACGAAAGTGATTATAGTGATCAGAATGAATGGAGAGTGGTTATGACCCTCACGATTGGGAACGACTGTAAAAAGGGAAAGTGTGGTAAAAATTTAATGAAAACAAAGTATAGCGTGAGTGACAAATTGGTATATTGACGTTAATGATTTTCAACGGTATGTACCAGTAATGAACGATATTAAAAGGAAGTTCTTGGTATGTGGATTATGGCATAGATTGATCTGAGGGGATCTTGAGTATATCTGGAATTGATTTCCTATGGTATTGAAAATGATTGACAAGAAATAATGACGATAGTTGATGAAATAAATTTTATAAATGGTATCGATGAAAATAGTAAGAACTTTCTCGGAATTGGATCGATGATCGGATGAGTCGGTTTGAAAGTGATTAATGAAAGGGCAATATAAGATTAATGTGAAATGAATTACAGTTAACTCGGAGTCATAATCGAGCCGAGATTCAAGTGTAAGAAATAAAATCTACTCTTGAAAAGAGATGTCCTATGGTTAGTGCAAGGAACCCGATTGTGTAATAGGCTTATTGACCAATAGGAGATAGTGTTGTGAATAAAATGAATCGGTAATAGGGGTGAGTGATCCAAGTTAATGTCAATGAGTCGAATTGATTATTATTGAAGTAATGAGAATCTTATGAGATTAGTGTTTTACCATTAAAGAGATGTAAGTTGATAATCAATAAATGAAATGTTTCGAAGTGTATCGCCTCGACCAAAATGCATAAATAGAGATAATCATTAATCGATAAATGAAATGTTTCCAAGTGTATCACTACGGTATAGATGCACTTAGATGAGGATAAGAGCGAAAAAGGGAGAAACTGAATTTGTTATAAGTAACCTCTATGTATTGTGATGTGAATTGAGCTATGGATTGGTAATTGATAAAAGAGGTTTGGATCCAAATTGTTACATAGGCGAGATTAGGAAATATTGTTGGGATCCGATATATGTGTTATTGATATTGAAAGTGACAAATTATGAGTAATTTTAATGAAATAGGGAGACAGTGTAGAGTACAAAAAAAAGTGAATGGTTATTAATCGCATTGATTTCAGTTCATTGGTAGAAATTACTCGAGTAGCGATTTAAGCGGGGAAACTAAATTCGTTATTAAATGGCCTCTATGCGACTGTGGTATGAATAGATTGGTAAGGTGATTTATAACCTAAAAGATGATTCTGATTTATCAAGTGTTTTATGGACTGGAATAAGAAACCTTGTTAAGATCTGATAAACGTGTAAATGGTACCGAACGTGAAGTATTGCGAGTAATTATGAGGAAACAGTTAAGGCAGTGTAGAAACTGAGAAAGGAAAAAGAGTAATTGATTGTATTGATTTCCGTAAAATGGTCAGAACCTGGTCATATAAGGAAATGAGTGTGAATCAGAATAGAAAGGGACGGATCAATTCCCTGTCCTCGACCAATCTGATATGAAATTTTGAGGACGAAATTTTATTAGAGGGGAGAATTGTAACATCCGCTCTCAATTAACAAGGGTATTTTGGTAAATTGGGACAGACTGATAGGTTTCATTGCATTCACTGACTGAGTATGTTACTGGCCTCTAAATATAGAGGAACAGATTTATTGCATATGCATTATTTCATAGGTACATGCATTCATGGTTTTCCGGTATTTAATTGAGCATTGACTGACTGAACTGACTGGAACGTGAATTATTGAGGAATCATGAGAAATTGGGTTCAAATGAATGATTTGGAATAGTTTAAGTGTAATTGGTAATTGATAGTGGCTTATAGGAAATTTTCGGGGAATTCGAGAGGAAATGCCCGGACCGGAAATATTTGAGAGACAGACCGATTGACGGTATAGTACTGAAAAAATTGCCCGATGGCAATGGAAAAATTTAGAGTTATACTGTTAAGAAATAAATATGATGAGTCATTGAAATTAGAGACTGAAATTTGGACTGAGTTGGAGACTTAGGTCTATAAATACTAGGTTTGAAAGAAATTGGGGAAATTTTTCTCTAAGGCATTGGAGTTTCTTCTTCTCCCCTACGGCGTTCATCAATTCCTCCCATTGGTGAGGATTCTTCGATTTTCCTTGTGGTTTCCTCCTCATTGTGTAAGACTAACATGTTTATTGTGTTTGATGAAGGATTGAGGAGCCTTAGAATGGATCATCGTTGGTTTTGAAAGATTTTAGGGTTTTCGGTGTTTTTGAGGGATCTGTGGATTTGAGCTTGATTGATAAGTTTTAATGGTTTTAATGTTGTTATTGATAGTTTTTATGGCATTTATGGCAATTATTATGATTGATTGAGTGGTTGGGAGAGTTAATGGAGGTTTTAGAGAGAGATTGGACGGAAAAACGATCGGAGAAGAAGGAGTTTTCGCCGCACGCCGCGACCTGCGCGCGCCTCGCCGCGACGAATATTTATTCGTTCGTCGCGGCACACGCCGCGGCGAGTATGCTTCGTCTCGCGGCGCGCCCAGAATCGATCATTCGCCGCGACGAGCGAACCTTTCTGCGCTGTCGCGAGACACTCTTGACCGCGGCGAAGGGGACATTTTATTAGATGAATTTTAGTTTATTGGGCATAACTTTTGGTGTAGACCTCCGATTGAGGTGATTCCAGATTCATTGTGAACTAGGGAAAGAGGTCTACAATTGAGGATAATTATGAGAATTAGAATTTAATTATAATGGTATTGATTCGTAGAGAATAAGATCAATTATGGTTCCTATTGTGACTTAAGTATTGAATTGAGACTATTGGAGTTTTAATTGGGATTTTCTATAGAGGTTTCGACCCAATGAATAGGAAATTACTATAGGGAATGCGAATTGAGAAAATTGACTGAATTATAGGAATGGATCAAATCATTACTGATCAATTGAGCAAAGAGTTAGGGTTGAGCATAAGATATCAAAATTGGGTATTAGCGTTAGAAATCGTGAACCTGCACTATACATAATTTCACTGAGACATATGCATTACTGAACTGTTTAATTGAGCATCTAGTAATGGGACTGTATTTAACTGTTATAGAGGCGCCTTTGGATCATCTTTCCACGGACATTGCTGGGACTTCCAGGCAGTAGCTCGGAAGTTACAGGTGAGTAACCTAGTTGGTTCCTCAAATTCCTAATTGTCTAAATGCTCAATGTGAATTACTGTCAATGTGAATTACTGCTAATGTGAATTACTGTCAATGTGAATTACTGCCAATATGAATTGCTGCCAATGTGAATTACTGCCAATGTGGATTACATGATTACTGAAATGTATAGAATCGAATGGCATGCTTTTACTGTATTGGATTGGATCGTTCGTGACACTGAGAAATATGATCAAAGTGCATGCTTTACTGTATCGAATGGGACTGCTACATGACACTGAATCACTGAACACTGCATTACATGCATAAATGCATGATCAGATAATGGAATGTGACCCAAGTTGTGAATATTACTGACCGGGCCTTGAGCCCGAGGGGATTTATCCCTGAACACTGTACTGACCGGGCCTAGCCTGAGGGGAGAAATCCCTGACGCGTCCCCACTGAACACTGACTGAGCACTTGGGCACAATACTGAATAACTGGAAAGAGTCACATACGTATTGCATCTACATGAATGATTGTTCTGCGACAATTACTGATTACGTGATGGCATGATTTACTGTAAATTGTTACATGTTACTGCGAATTGTTATTTAATGCTGTAAATTGTTATAATGTACTGATAATTGAATATTACTGTATTGTGTTGTACGCCATGTGCGTAATGCATGATTTGAGTGAACCATCGATGATGGTTTCTCGCTGAGTTCGCAAACTCACCCAACATTGCAAATATTTTTTAGGGATTGAAAAGTACCCCGTTAGACGAACGAGAGTATGTCTACTGCACTGGAGTCGGAGACTAGGGTCGGGATCAGTTCGCGTCTGCGTTAGTGTCTTTCTGAGTCTTGTGTAAATGAGTCTTTCTGATTGACGTATAAATTGTGTTTCCGCATAATTGTATTGTTACTATAGAGGGCCCCAACTGACTAATAGGGTTTCATAAATTGATTATTGAAATAGTGTTTGATTGAAAATGTTTCCGCATCGCGGGCCCAAATGGTTTATTGTTTTCTGCGCACTCAAATGTTTTCAAAAGAAAAATGTTTTACCGAGTATTGGACTGCTCTAGCATACCACCATCGCGGGTCACGGGCTCGGATATCACTGTAGATGTCGGGTTCGGGTCTGGCGGGAGTGGGGTGTTACAGGAATTCTAGTATCTACCACTTACTGGGTCCATTGGATTTGATCCAAATGTTGTAAGGTTGTTTAAGCTTTTCCTTGTGTTGTTAGCTCTGAACTAGATGACTTCTGCATTATTCCGAGCCATTGTTGCGTTTGGTAGGAACATGGTTGTTGCTAACACTTTTTGCTTTTTATTATTGCTCGTATACTTCACTTTAGGTGGCTTTGTCCTATTACGAGATACATTATCAATTGCTCTTATGTCAATTATTATGAATAAATGGAAGTAATATAGGAGAAAATAAGAAAGTAAAAATGTAAAAGTTTATTTGGTTTGATTAATCTATGTGATTTATGTTGCAAAAAAAGTTTTAATATGAGAAAAACAATACAAGATGTATGATAACCACAATTTACATAATCTTGAAAAAGTTCTTAAAGGTTTTCCTTAGAATCCTCTAATGTCTTAACTTATAAATCCTTATCAAACTATTTATAAATTAACGTTATTGGTAAAATATCTAATTACAATGAAACTTTATTACCATAAAAGTTAAAGATCACTAATATTATATTTCTATAAAAGTTTAAGCTCATCAAACTTTGTTTTCATAAATGCTGGTGATATTGAAACCTATTTCACTAGAATTCTACACTCACTAAAATTTTATTTTTACCAAAATTCAAAGGATATCTCACAATTTTCCATCATCACTTGAATTCTTCAACATCTAACTAAGAAACACTCCACGCTAGCTATACAAACTTTCAAAGGTTTCAATCTTAGCGAAATTTTATCGTGCATTTTGTTTTAAATGTTCTAATAATTTTAGCAGTCAACTTGATTTGCACTAAACCATTACATTTTACTGTATGTTCTCTCACATCACTCAATATAATAGTATCATTCTATTCTTTAAAAGAATAGGATCGGTCCTTATGAAAAGGCATATGATAATATGTACTCGTATCTCTCATCTATCGATTTACATAATCCAAATTACTCACTTTTAAATTCCACTTCCTCTTTCATCCTCTTTATTAAAACTCTCCTAAATTACATCAAAACTTCATTTTTCATTTCTTTTCCCTTTTTTGTTTTTATTATTTTGTTATGGATAGTCCCTCTTAAAGTGTCCTTTAATTTAAAATTAAAGTATCAAACAACTTTAATCATTGATCTAGATCGTGACTTCAAGTTTTAGTACCCTTTTCCTTCTTCCTTTCTCTGCTAACAACCATGCTAGTATTTGATTTGCCTTCATATATGCTAGAGACCTTTTTCTTTATTCCTTGATTGTAGGGCATTCTTCACATTATTAGCAAAAAGAAGTCTGGGTCATACATCATGTTATTAACAAAATTTTCATATAAATTAGGTGAAAAAAACACAAAATGATTTTGACTTGATCCCTATCCTTACTTTTAACCCTAACACCTTGTAAATTCAAGATTATCTTATTAAAATTATCAGTGTGATCTTTTGCTTATGTACTTTGTATCATTTTCAAGATATTCAAACAATAGTTTGGATATAAAAGATAATTTCAAGTCATTTTCACAACAAAATAGAATATGTTTCATCAACCACCTCTCTCTGTACCTTGTCTTTCAAACTCAATAATTCTGTGATATGCGCCTTTGACAACTTATCTTTTTCTTTGACACTCTCAAATTCTTTGGCAAGTTTTTTTCTCCTTCTAATACTGTTGCACATCCATGTTGAGCAAGAACTACCATCATCTTTATCTTTCATAAAGTAAAATCACTCCAGACATTTCTTAATGTTGTACTTGTGAAGCGACTTCTTAACAATAAAACCTTATCTCTGATACCAATTATTTCGATATCAACAATTCTAATACCAAAGGGCAAGTCTTAGGGCAACTAGTAAAGTTACTTCTATGTGACCACAAGGTTACAAGTTCAAGTCACGGAAACAATCTCTTTGTAAAAATATAATGGGAATACATCATGACCCTCTCCAGACTCTCGCAAAGCGGGGAGTCTTATACACTAGGTACGTTGCATAATTCTAATACCAATTAATGTGAAAAATATAAGCAAAACAAGAGAAACTAAGGAAGTGAAAAATACAAGAATTTACGTGGTTCAATCAATTTATACAACGACTTTTATGACAAGTAGATAAATTTCTTTTGTTATTGTGAAAAGAGGATGGAAGGAGAAGAATGATAACTTCCAAAAGGTTCTCTCTTAGATCCTCAACGGTTTTAACTTACAAAACTCTTATCAAAATATTTATAAGTTAAAGTTACCACAAAAGCCTATGATCATTGATATTCTATTTTCACATAAATTTGATGTAAAGAGCCTAATGTCATATGAATTTTATTTAACTAGAATTCAAAACATATCTCATAATTATATTTAATAATTTTTATAAATATGCAGAAAATGACATTACTCTATTTTATAAAGATTATAATTTTAAAATATAGTACTTCAAAATTGTAATAACAATTTATTCATAAAATCTTAATCTTATAGTAATTATTTAGTGGATTAACAATTATGCTTTAAATTATTATTAATAGTTAATTATATTAACTCGTTAATACTTGCATTAGTGAGTGAGATCAGTAATAATACTATTTGGTCGGGTCGACCGTGCTGGGCCCGGATCCAGTCAAGACGACCCATGGGCCGATCGGTCCAATCATCGAAGATCAGTCCTGCACCTAAAGCCCATGCCCCCTTTCGGCCCATCGGTTGAAAAGAGTCTCCCATGCAAACACGTAAAGACCTAAACCTAACTGCAAAACCATATAAAAGGTATTATTCTCCCATAATCGAGGTACGAGATCATAACCTAATTTGTTTTCTCTACATTCATCGGTCCCACCTTCACCGTAAAACTCACTTGGCGTCGGAGGGCTAATCGACACCTGACCCCAACGAGCCTTCCTTGTTTTGCAGGTATATTCACGTCGAGGAACAACGCAGAAGGTTGCCAACTCATGGATCCAAACGGCAACGCACCGTTCAGCCTGAATCTGGCAGAACCAATTGGCTCCCATCGTGGGGCCCGACTTAGGAACCACGCCCAGACCACACAATCAGCCAAAGGGCGGCGACGAATCTCGATGTAGCCACTGTCGCGACCTCGGCGATCAAAGATCTAGGTTTGCAAATACTCGCAATTATGCCGCCAGCACCGCACATCTCCCGCACGAATCCTCGATCCTAACGATCAACAAAGAACCTCAAACCTTGGAACAGAAGAGCGGAAGTGGTCGTGGAGGATAACGTCGCACCAAAGACACACCGAATCTTCAACACCGATCGGGTATAGAACCTATTCCACCAAGCAGCACTCCGTCCCACCGTAAAATGATCGAGGAAGCGGCCGATCCGTTGATTCGCTAGATCCTGCGGTCCACCAGCAAGAATAAAGCAGACGTCATGCTGACGAGTCGTATGCGACAAACCAACATGATGACCGATCGCCACCGACACAAAACCTAGAAAAATCATGGATGATCGGATTAACGCGCCATGAAGCTTCCGTCTGCATCGCCTGACGGCGCAAAGATCTGACTCTCCCTTTACTCCAGATCTCTGCATAGCCTCCCAAAGACCCGCAAAAAATACCGACCCAGAAATACACCGGAAGACCGACCCCGGACTACTGCGCAAGACTTCCATCCACGATGAACCTACATTGTGTCCCTGGACGCTATCCAATGTAAGGCTTCGCACGGCCTTCCAAGAGGGAGCTCGGCGATGGTTCAACAAATTGCCCTCGAGTGTATCACTTGTTTCAAGATTTCAAGGAGTTATTCTGAATCGGCCGCCACCACGTAAGCGACGCAGAAGACGACTTTGGAGGTGATGCAACTTACCCAAGGAAGGAATGAGAGTTCATGGAGTTCATCACCGGTTTAACAATGAAGCGGTCGAGGTTCCCGACCACTTGCTCGCCCATGCCGGGCCGCTTTATGAACAATACGAGGACGAGGAGTTCAAGAAATCATTAGCCCTCGATCAGCCCGATCTGCTCGTAAAATAAGAAACAGTATGACAGTACATTCACTTGAAGAAGTGCTGAAAAATACGAGGCGTCGGACGGATGATCGCCGCCAAATGACAGTATGGCAATTCGCCAAGCGGCAAAAAGCCACCGGCTAGAGAAGGCCACCGATCGACAGGATATCGGCGGGAGTTCACTCCACTAAACAAGACATATCTGTAAATCTTGGCGGTGTGAGGCGGATGGGAAACTATCCGAGAGCCGAAAAAATGAAGACCCTTATAAGGACAGAACCCCAACTTATATTGCCGCTTCCACAGAGGGTTGGTCACGATACTGAAAAATTACCGCGGTTGAAAAAGAGATCGAACTCCTCATTCAAAAGGAAGAAAGAGGCGGTTCGTGAAACACGAACAAAATGCCGATCGCAGAACGGGTCGGACAGACAATAGACGACAGCCCTGGAATCGAAATGACAGAAATGAAGGGCGACAGAACACAAATACAGATGACCGACGAGAAGAGAGAGGGCGGTCAAGGGAAAGGAACGACGAAATCTTTGGGCGAAGAAGACCGACCGGCTGGGGTCATCAATATGATATTCGACGGAAATGCAGCCGGGGGATCTACCACTAAAGGAAGAAAAAGATATGCCAAACAGATCGACAAAGACTCATACACCAAAAAGCCGAAGGAGAGCGACGGGGTGATATCATTTGATGAGTCTAACCTCAATGGAGTAAGTTGCCCTCATGACGATGCCCTCGTGGTAAATCTGAACATGGACGGATACGAGGTGAAACGGGTAATGATCGACACGGACAGCTCGGTCGATTTGCTGTACTATGAGGCCTTCAAGCAAATGAAGGTACCCGAGGAGCGACTATTACCTATAGACGGCCCCATTAAAGGAGTAACCGGGGCGTCAGCCTACCCGTTCGCCCGGGTGTATTTGAAAGTGAAGTTTGGGCAGAAACCATGTCAGATAGAAAGGGACGTTGAGTTCCTGGTCGTAAAGTTCCAAGGGGCATATAATGCAATAATCGGGCGAGCTACTCAAAATGCCCTCAGGTCGGTCGTCTCCACTTACTACCAAGCTATGAAGTTCTGACACCCACGGGTAGGCATTGTCAGGTCAACAGAGAATCTCCAGGAAAGTTATTTAGCGGAGACTAAAACATTAGATCGGGCGGTAGTCTTGAGTTCTCTTGATGTAAGAACCAAGAAGAGACGAGAGATTGAACCCAAGAGAAGAAACGCAGCTGGTCGTCTCGGATGAAGCCGACCTTCTAAGTTTACAAACCTAGGTTCCGAGCTCTGAGAGGACTGGTTAAAGGAATCACAGATCGCTTGGTGGAAAATAGGTCGTCATTTTAAGCTTACCGAGCGACATGCCCGAATTTCTCGATCGATCGATCGCACTCCCCGGTATTCGCATGACCGCATGTCGATCGTCATAAAAAAGCGATGGCACGATGAGGAGGCGTGAAGTGATCGAGAAGGAAGTAGCGAAGTTGCTGGAGGCCAGGTTCATCCGAGAGGTCAAATATCCAGAATGGCTTGCCAATGTTGTTTTGGTGAAAAAGAAGAACGGCAAGTGGAGAATGTGCATAGATTTCACCGACTTGAACAAAGCATGTCCAAAAGACAGCTTCCCCTTGCCAAAGATCGACCAGCTAGTAGACTCCACCTCGGGCCATGAACTACTCAGCTTCCTGGATGCTTTCTCGGGCTATCATCAGATCCAAATGAGCCTGGAGGACGAAGAAAAACCGCCTTCATAACCGACCAAGGCACATATTGCTACCAAGTAATGCCTTTCGGTTTGAAAACGCCGGGCGACCTATCAACGGCTAAATCACGAAGTCTTTAAAAAATGTTGGCGAATCTGTGGAAGCTTATGTAGGCGATATGGTGGTCAAAAGTAAGACGTCCATGAACATGTACAAGATCTCCGAAGTCTTCGGACCTTGAATAAATTCCAGATGAAGCTAAACCCAGAAAAATGCGTGTTTGGGGTGGCATCCGGAAAATTCCTGGGGTTTATGATCACTCAGCGGGGAATCGAAGCTAATCCAGAGAAGATTGAGGCCATCATACAGATGCCTTCGCCGCAATGCCTGAAAGATGTTCAGATATTGACCGGTCGGATAGTTTCACTGAGCAGGTTCATCTCCAGACTAGAAAACAAGTGCCTCCCGTTTTTCAAAGTCCTAAGGAAAGCGAACATGACCCAGTTCCAATGGTTGGATGAGTGCGAGAAAACTTTCCAACACTTAAAGCAATACTTGTCCAGCCCTCCTATTCTGCAAAGCCCGGTAGAAGGGGAGAATCTGATCTTATACTTGGCGGTTACGGAGGGGTCGATCAGCGCCGTACTTATCCGATCGGAAGGAAGCGAGCAGCATCCCGTCTACTATGTCAGCAAAGTGTTGACCGGGCCAGAAACGCGATATACGCCAATAGAGAAGCTCGCCCTCTCCTTGATAATGGCAACCAGAAAGCTGAGGCCTTACTTCCAAAGTCATACTATTGAGGTATGGACCGACCAACCCCTCAGACAGTGCCTTCAAAAGCCCGAAACTTCGGGTCGACTGATAAAATGGGCAGTAGAACTGGGAGAGTTCAATATACAATACAAGCTCCGCACGACCATTAAAGCGCAGGTGTTGGCAGACTTCATCGCAGAGATGAGCCAACCGAGCTCGAAGACGAGCGCCTCCCCGAGCTTGTTTGTTGATGGATCATCCAATGCCGAGGGATGCGGAGCGGAGTAGTCTTGAGTCACCGCATTTGGAAGAAAAGGTGGAGTACGCCTTCGCTAGAATTCAAAGCCTCCAATAACGAGGCAGAATATGAGGCTCTGATAGCCGGCCTCCAACTCGCCAAAGAGATGGAGGTGAAGCACCTGAAGATATATAGCGACAGCCAAGTGGTGGTCGGCCAAGTTACCGGGCAGTATGACGCCAAGGGGAACAACATGATCAAGTATCTGGAGCTAGTAAAAGCAGAGTCGAGCAATTTCGAGCAAAGACTCAATCAGCGAATAGAACGAGCTCAAAATGCTAAAGCGGATGCGCCTCTCGAAATGGCTTCCACCGTGATGCCATAAATAATGTTCGATCGAACGACTAGATCGACCTAGCATTCGTAAAATCGAAAGTTCTCAACGTAAGTCTTCGGTCGGTCGAAGGATGTAACCAATTACGCAGATACCTTTAGAAGGAAAACAACCGAAGACGATCGAAAGCCAAGAAACTAAGAATAAAGGCCGCCAAGCACGCAGAGTTAACGGCGCTCAGATAAGCGATCTTCGACCGTCATTGCTCGATGCTTGAATGAGGAAGAAGCCGAGCGAGCAATGGTCAAGTCCATGAAGGGATGTGCGGAAATCACATAGGCGAAATGTTGGCTCACCGATTGATCGACAGGTACTCTTGGCGAAAATGAGAAGAGATTGTCGAAAAGGTCAACCGATCACGAGGCTCGCCAGAGAAACAAAGCAATTGCCTCACCAAATTTAACCGAAAGCGAATGCAAATCGTGAGCCATCCTATCCTTTTCGCCGATGGGAATGGATATCTGGGGCCTTTCCCTCTCGGTCCCGCAAAAGAAATTCTGATAGGGCGGTGGAGTATTTCACCAAGTGGGTAGAAGCGGAGTCTGTCGCTACAATCACCGAGAGGAAGGTGGAAAGTTTCATAAAAAGAATATACTATGCCGCTTCGGGATGCCTATGGTGTTGGTTACACATAATGGTCGGCAATTCGACAACTGCAAATTTAGAGATTTCTGCGACCGACTAAAGATCAAGTTACGGTTGACTTCGGTAGCCCATCCCCAAAGTAACGGTCTCGCGGAGAACACCAACAAAAAGATAATGAGCGCCCTCAAGAAGCGCCTAGACGGTCGAAAGACCTGGGTGGAAGAAATAGACGAAGTATTGTGGGCATATAGAACCACACCGAACGGAGCCACGAGGGAGACCCCGTTCAGGATGACCTTCGGGGCAGAAGCCCTAGTTCTAGTAGAAGCGGCATTGCACAATCAGAGGGTGTCGGGCTATGAAGAAGAGCGAAATAATGAAGCCCGCAGAGCAGAGCTCGTTCTCCTTAGCGAGGATAGAGAAAGGGCAGCCGCTCGCTCAGAAGTCATCAGGCAAAAGGTGACCAATTTCTATAACAGAAGGGTCAAGCCGAGCGATGTAAAGGTAGGTGGGTACGTCCTACGAAAAGCCGAGGCGGCTGGGAAGCATTCCGGAAAGCTCGGACAGACGTGGGAAGGACCCTATCGAGTGGTAAAGCAAGTCGGGCATGGCTCTTACATCCTTAGCGACGAGAAAGGGAAGTTTCTTCCGAGGCCTTGGAACTCACAGAACTTGAAGGCGTTCTACCAATACATAAGTTTTATTTTAGACGAGAAAGGGAAGTTTCTTCCGAGGCCTTGGAACTCACAGAACTTGAAGGCGTTCTACCAATAGATAAGTTTTATTTTAGTTAATCTTTTCTTATTATCTTTTTTGTATACATGTGGGTACCTTTTTCCTGTCCCTGCCAGACAGGTTTTTTAACGGCCCATGCCTTTATTATCATCAATAAAGCGATTTTCAGATTTCTCGGCAATGAAAAGCTCCATTATACGTGACAAAGAAAAAAAATTCAATCAACCATCGCCATTGCTCGGCATTCTCCATAGACCACCTACGGTCGGTCGGGTCGCCAGGACGAGATCCTCGTCCTCGCCATCGCCATTGCTCGGATTTCCATAGACCGACCACGGTTGGTCGGGTCGCCAGACAAGATCCTGGGTCCTCGCCATCGCCATTGCTCGGCATTCTCCACGATCGACTACGGTCGGTCGGTCGCCAGATGAGATCCTCGTCCTCACCATCGCTATTGCTCGGCATTCTCCATAGACTGACTACGGTCGGTCGGGTCGCCAGGACGAGATCCTCGGTCCTCGCCATCGCCATTGCTCGGCAATCTCCATAGACCGACCACGGTCACCGGGTCGCCAGACGAGATCCTCGTCCTCGCCATCGCCATTGCTCGGCATTCTCCATAGATCGACTACACGGGTCGGGTCGCCAGACAAGATCCTCGGTCCTCACCATCGCCATTGCTCGGATTCTCCACAGACGACTACGGTCGGTCGGGTCGCCAGATGAGATCCTGGGTCCTCGCCATCGCTATTGCTCTAAGATTCTCCATAGATCGACTACGGCCCGGTCGGGTCGCCAAGACGAGATCCTCGGGACCCAATCGAACTCTACTATGTCGACTTTGAAATCGGTCGACTATGAGCAATTTCATCATAACTCAACATACATTGAAAGTAAAGAGTATGAATACGGAAAGAGACATCGAAAGAAATAAAGCAAAGGTAAAGATTGTATTGATAAAAGTGGTTCGGTCACAAGCCCCACCAGTGGGCTTCAAAACTCCGTAGAGGAGAATACCCGGGAATACATGGGGAAGCCCCTAATCAAAGTGTAAAAGTCAAGCGGGGACTAAGTATCATCATGAGGAAGCTCATCCTCCTCGGCCGAGCTAAGGTCCAGCTCTTCATTCGAGACTGGGCCCCGGTCCTCCATAGCTCTCTCCGTCACTTCCTCCAGAGAAAGGCCAAGAGCGGTAGGAAGCAACGGCTCGGTAAACTTCTTGAATGAAGGACCGTCCGACCCCTCTCGAACGCAGCGTTATAACAATTCTTCAGATCATGAGGGCCAGTCGCAAGAGTACCCAAGCACTCGCCCCGCAAGAACCGCCTCGCCATCGCAGATCGCCTCAATCTTTGTTCCTTCACGGAGGCTTGCACCTCCTTAACATATCCTCGGTTTGGGCATGGTCTCGAGAGATTTCTCCTTGAACACCCTCTCCGACTCCCACCGCCTCAAGAACATCGTGATACTCCTCGATAGCTTGCTCCTCGCCGCCATCGCCTTTTACCTTTTCGACCTCCTCCTTTGGAGTGAGCTCGCAGCGCGCATCTCTTCCTCCCCGTGTCAACTTGGGCCTTCAAAATACTTGCCGCCTCCTCCCGAATCTTCTTCTCCTCCTAAAGAAGAATTTCGAGCTCGAGAAGGTCTCTCTCTTCTACCTTCAAAGCTCGTCCTTCAGAGCTCGCATCTGCTCTCAAGATCCTGAACCTCACGGTCCGTAACCTCCAACCGCCGCACTGCCTCGAACGACATCATTGAGCTCCTCGTGCAAGTACACAAGAGTAGAGACCCCATATCCTTATTGCTCTTCCGGTCTAATTTCTCCCCGTCCACGGGAGGAGTAATCCTTTCCATGATATGACGGACAACGCCGACGTCAATAGTTGAGGAGTCCCTGGGCAGCTTGATCAGAGACTCCCACAGCCCGACGTCACCCGCTTTCTCCTTTCCCTTGAGTTGGCCCGAAGGACGGGGAGATTGGTCGACCACCGAAGGACAAGCAGCCACCAAAGGGCAAGGAGATCGGTCGGCTACGGGGGAACTGGGAGATTGGTCGACAACTCTGACGGCCCTCCTCCTCTTCAGAGGTCGTTCAACCTCCTCCTCCTCTTCCTCGATTACAACCATGCTCGATACAAGGGATTTACTAGAAGCGCCGCCAATGGTTCGGGATGGTAGGAGGAACATCACGCTGCCCAGAAGCAATGGGTCGAGCAACCCGCGAACTAGCCTCTCCCCTCTCCGCCTGTCCTCTAGCCCCCAAGGAACCGACAACCTTACGCTTACCTTTGGCGGACTTCGGGGGGCTGAGAAAAGTATTAACTTTGACCATAGCTGCACAAACAAAGGAAACAGGTTAGAAACCGAACCAAAACCTACGAATAAAGAAGATAAATCAATCATGAGGGGTCAACCAGGCGGGACAGTTCCTTCTCCTAGCCCGCTAACTCGCGGCGGGGGGTCAATCAGTAGAGAGTTGGCCGAGGCCCCCCCGCTATACCCCGAGATGAGCCGAGCGAAGTTATACTGGCCAAGCTCCTTTATACGGTTAACTACCTCCCGCCTCCTCCTCGAAAGGAATAGACTCGATGAGTCATTCCATCGCCGGCTTGGGATACCTCCACGGTGGGACTCTAAGAAGCCCCTGAGGCTTCACGAAGAAGTATTTTGTTCTCCACCGAAATTTTACCAGACGTCCCTACCGGGCGATACCGGCATCCTTATACATTAGGAAAGGATGCCACCCCGTAACTCTGACTCGCTCATCCTCGAAGTGGCGCAAGATGTTAACCGAGGCGACAAACAAGTGGTGGCACAACAAGACAAGTCCATTAATGAAACGCCACCCATTCGGAGGGATCTCGACTCGGCCTCAATCGATAGTTAAGCGCACACTTCAGATAACGATCGGCACGCACGATAATCTCAAGCCTCCGACCGAAAAGAAATACTCGAGACGGCAATCCACCCATCTCTGCTGCTGACTCCCTCATTCTCGGCCAACCTAGGCTCCCATCCAGAGATACTGTTCTAAGGATCGACCGACGCAACTCCGCCGCAGGACATCTTGGATTTACCTTGGGCAACTCCTTTACTATCGCCCGCCTTTCCGCTCCTTGTTGTAATCTCTTCAACATACCTTAACCTCGACACCGCCACCCTCAGCCATAACCTCCGACAACCTCCCGTCAATGTAATCACTTGAGAAACCCCACCCGAGAACCGCTAGATGACATGCTTTCTAAGAGGAATTTAGAATAGAGAATGAAGGAAGGGACGACCTATTTAATGGTAGAGAATCGAAAATTTGAGCGACGCCAAGACAACTTCCGAGAATGAGAATAGGGAAAAAGAGGAAAGCAAGAAGACGGCAAGAACGAAATGAGTGCGAAGAAAAGCAAATCGTCCGCCTACTCCAAACATTTATAGGAAAACTCTCAATTAGGATCCAACCAAAGCTCGACACGTGGAGAGAATCTGAGCTACTCGACACGCAGCACGATCCGGACGGAGACAAATTAGGTTAATCGAAATCCGGACAGCGCGAGCAGCTGAAAGGACGTGCGGGACACCGGGTAACTTTCATAAAGACGATCGTTTGATTCGAAGTCGCTGACGGCGTGCGCGTCAAATAATAAATGCCTCAAATGCCTTCACGCTACCATTAATGGAGACAACTAGTCGGCACCACCAATTGAAACTACCAGAGCCGTCCCACGGTCGGGCTATAACAAAGATTGTTCGATCGAATCGATCATTCCATTTAGTCGACCAACAGACGAAGCTATGTCTCAAGGCTCAACCGATCGTCCCAACCCCGAGTCGTCCTACGACCGAAGCTATAAAACCTTCAGATACTCCTCCGACCCTTCTCTTCGCCGCACTCGAGGAGTAGGGGCTTATGATCGGTCGACCGTGCTGGGCCGGATCCATCAAGACGACCCATGGGCCGATCGGTCCAATCATCGAAGATCGCCTCGCGCTTAAAGCCCATGCCCCTTTCAAATTTCATCTGCTGAAAAGAGTCTCCCATGCAAACACGTAAAGACCTAAACCTAATCGCAAAACCATATAAAAGGTATTATTCTCCCATAATCGAGGTACGAGATCATAACCTAATTTGTTTTCTCTACATTCATCGGTCCCACCTTCACTAGAAAACTCACTTGAGCGTCGGAGGGGCTAATCGGGACACAACCCCCGACGAGCCTTCCTTATTTTGCAGGTATATTCACGTCGAGGAACAACGCAGAAGGTTGTCAACTCATGGATCCAAACGACAACGCACTGCTCAAATTCTAATCCGCAGTAACCACTATTGTTAATATTTTATTTCAGTTGGAGAGTAATTAATTTTAAAATATTAAGTTGCAAACACGTCAGTTGACCTATATAGTCCCCATATGTTATATCTTGTTTTTTAACAGGAATCAAAATTATAGATTTTAAACTAGTGAACGCTCTCTTTCAAATGTCTTCTCATAAAGTCATCAATTTAATTATTTAGGTTTGTATTTATATTTTTATTCAGTTAATCTATTTGATTATATTTTATTTCTGTTACATATAATACAAATTTGACGTTACCTATCAGTAAATTGCTGGGCACAACTTTCTTCAATAGATTTCAATATGAAATTATATTGTTTTTACGAGAAATACATGTGCTTTGAAACAATTTCTTTTAATGCAAGACAACTAATTAGACAGAGAGGCTTGAGCTATTTCTTATTTGTGTTTAAATTTTAGCAATGGGTTTTTTTCTTTAAAAAATCTACACTACACTACAGTGTGCATGATCAAACTACTCTCCATTCCTGCCATCTTAAAGAAAATGGCCTAACAAGTAACAACATAAACATTAAACGATAAAACCAAAGCAAATTATTATATATTACTACTAATTATATGATCACGGACAGAGCCAGTACTACATAAAATATATTCTTAGAGCTTGAAAACTCACACATCCATGATTCGTGGATATAAGAAAAGATACCATAGTGTGACCACTATAGGTTTAAACAGCCCTAAACCAGTTTTATTCCTTAATTAGTACACTGATGGGTTTATAGTTATACAGTGAGGTGGAACTTCCAGGAGCTCAGAGGTTGCACACAGGCCCCACCAAGATTGATCCCACACGCATGTATGACGTTAAGAACAACATTGATGCTTATTCCCCCGACAAAGGAACTCCTCAGGCACTGGCACGTGGTGGTTGGGTTAGCAGCAACCAGATTTCTCATCCGCTGGCAACAAATTGAGGATGGTCGCGGCGGCGGGGCCTGAGGAGTAGAGGGTGGGGACGCTGGGGGCTGAGGAGTAGAGGGTGGTGGCGGTGGGGGCCGAGGAGTAGATGGTGGGGATGCTGGGGCGGAGGAGTAGAGGTGGGGACGCTGGCGGCTGAGGAGTAGAGGGTGGTGGAGGCGGGGCCGAGGAGTAGATGGCGATGGCGATGGCGCTGGTGGCCGAGGAGTAGAGGGCGGGGACGCTGGGGGCTGCGGAGTAGCGGGCGGGTGTGCTGGGGCCGGAGGACTGGAGGGTGGAGGCGTTGGGGCGTGAGGAGTAGGGGGTGGACACACTGAAACCTGAGGAATAGGGGTGTGAGTGGGTGGCAGGCTGAGAGAAGCAAGAGTGCTTTGAGTACTATCAACTTCAACGCCTGCGCCAAGACAGACGCTGAGAAGTACGTTTAAGATTAAATTGCAGCTCTGAGCTCTAGTTTCAGAGACGAGCGCTCCTAGAAGCAACAACACCACAACCAAAGGTTTCATCATCATGTTGTTGTTGTTGCTGTGTTTCCGTCAGGAATTCGTGTTTTTCTTTATTAAGATTTGGGTTGCACGAACTTGAAGCTGGAAGCCTTTTTAAATCCATCGGCGGCCGTCTTTGATATTCAATGCTAGAGTCAATTTGATAAACATACAGTTGTATGCATGTGCATGGCCTCTGGGCTCTGGCCCTCTGCTCTACTCAGCTACGTCTTGAGAATAGCTTAATTAATTTGGCATGTTGACTTCAACATACATTCTTTTGTTTTGTGAATAAATATTCTTCAAGAAGAAAAGATGAACAAAATTAATGCATATGTAAAACCATAATTTTGTTACATTATTTTATTCTAGCTTATATAATATTTTTAATACAAGTTTTATAAAAGCTATAGTAAATCTTTTTTCTTACCCTTATTTGAATTTTTAAGAATCGATTGGTTCATACGGGTAATAGTGCTAAGAATTAGAATGAATACAAAGAAATATGGATATAATCATTATAATTATGATAATTAGTTAGAACTAAAAGAATTATTACCGTTACTATTGATAATGGTTGGTTTGTTGAAAATTTTGAGAAATATAATCTAATTTTAATATATTCTAATTAGTTATATTTAATATTAATATATTTTAATTAATTATATTGTTTTACTAAAAAGAAAATTTAATTTTGTTTTAAATCAAATTTTAACATATTCTAATTAATTATATTTAATTTTAATATATTCTTATTAATTATTTTAATTAATTTTATTTTATATCAAATTTTAATACAGTCTAATTAATTATATTTAATTTTAATATATTCTAATTAATGATATGTAATTAATTATATTGTTTTGCTAAAAGGAAAAATAAAAATTAAATTTTTAATCAAAATTTAATACAATCTAATTAATTATATTTAATTTTAATGTATTCTAATTAATTATGTTTAATATATTCTAATTAATTATATTTAATTTTAGAGTATTCTAATTAATTATATTTAATTAATTATGTTTAAGATATTCTAATTAATTATATTTAATATATTCTATCAATTATATTTAGCATATTCTAATTAATTATTTTTAGAATATATTTAATTTTAATTAATTATATTTAATATATTCTAAATATAATAGAATATATTAGATATAATTAATTATTTACTAAAAAGAAAAAATAGCTTTTATTTCTCGCATATTTGAAGAGTACAAAGAAATCCTCAAAATTCAGATATCAAAATTTTGTTCATGTAATAATAATATATTACTTATCGACGTTTTTCATTATCATAGTTATTGGTGTCTTCCAAGCCTACGAATCAATCACCTCTTAAATATACTTTCCAAATTTAAAGAACCCACCTCGGAGATTTTTACTTATTAATATAGATTAGATGCGTATTCTAGTTCTTCGTGGTGCCTCATCTACAGTCTACTCATGTAGCTTAGCCTACCGGATTAAATGAGCATGCTCAAAAGGTGCAATTTTTGTCAACTTTACTTCATATCATCTTTTTATTTTTATTTTACCAGCAAAAAAAAGATTAAATAATTAATTCATATGTAAATGTTTTCTTGAGATGTAAAAGATTTATTGTAAAAGATATCAACTTTTTTTGTGGCAATGTTGAATCAGTATCGGTATCGGTATCGATATGGAATTAGATTTTGGTTCGATATTGTACCAATATTAGTTAATATTGGGTATTATTTTGATAATTTTTAATTTATAAAATAATCTCTTAATTATTTTAAAGTTGCAAAATAGTCTTTTAATATATTGTAATGTATAATCTATAATTTTAGATAAATCTTGTCTCCAAAAATATAATAATAAAATTCTTAAATAATAGCAATTTATTAAATTTTTTTCACATATTTGACATATAAATAATAACTATAATTAATATGAAAATATCATATAAACATATAATTAAGAACAATACAAAGTATAAATAATATTACATCAAAATATTAAATAAAATAATAATAAATATCTATGATTCTCTAAGTATTACAATTTATAACAAGAGTTTATATAAAAGATATCCAACTAGAGTTGAAACATGAAACAAAAACATATATATATATATATATATATATACATAATATATATAATTTAACATATACATCAAATATAAGTAAAATTTAAATAATATGATAAATAGAAACCTAAAATTCATTCAATTAAATATTCACTCAAATCACATTGACTTCAATTCTTATTGGTACAAAATCTTCATCATTGAGAAGAGTCTCATCATCACCATTATTCAAATTAATTGTACCAAAAGATATATCAATACTTTTCCATCCAAAATTATTTTTCTAGTCACTTTCATCTTTCAAACTCAATTCCTCAAAAGTCCAATCCACCAAAAGATCGATATGGTCAAAGTAAATTGAATCTACAGGATTATTTGTTCTCATTAAGAGTCTTAATAAACAAATAAAATTAAATTATTATATTCAACTTAAAAATTATAATAACATATCTTTCCCAAAGAATTAAGTTATATCAAACATAAACAAAATCGTTCAATTTTTTGTTTTTTATCTATTACTTTTATTAGAATGGATGAGTTCAAATATGTTCTAATCCCTTTCATACCTTAATGCACTCACACATTCATTTAGAATTTGAATTGTAGGTCTTTGCAACTATGAAATACCTGCTTGAATTGGTCCCACCAAGCATTTAAATGTTTCCTTGTGATGTATTTATCATAAAAGATATCAACTTAAAAGAATATTTTGTTGAATAAAAACAGAATTTAAAAATATCTTAAATATCGTTACATAGTTTGTAAGAAAGAAAAGAATCTACTGAACCATATTTTATTTTGTTCGATATAAGAAATTAGAAAAACACCTAAACTTTAAGACTACATAAGTAGGAGTTCCAAGTTATTATAACTAAATCTTTAAAATAAAGATTTAATTAGAGAAGAACTTAAAATTAAGCACATTATTAATTGATAATTAATGGATTGACTAAATTTTGATCTTATTTTTTATGGGATAACCAATCCTAAAGTGTGAAACCTTTTAAGATTTTTTTAATTCAATATCCAAACTTTTAAATTGTTTAGTTAAATGACCAATCTTTTAAAACTCTAATAGTTAAGTTCAAAATATAGTTTCTTCAATAATTTGTTGATTTAGTTAACATAATCTTTGTAATTCATGATATGTAGGTGTTCACCAAAAAAATTTACTTTAGTCTAAATATTACCACTATTTTAGATGGATATTTACATGTTATGAACCACAAATATTTCATTAGTCAAATTAATATATTACTATGAATTTAAAGTTTTGAACTAAAATGTTAAGAATTTAAAAGTTGATCATTCAATTGAACTTTTAAAAGCTTAAACCAACATTATGGATACCGCATCGCTTCGGCGGTATCGGTCGCTGAAAGGTACCGCATCTTGCCGATAATCGTAATAGATTTTATACCATCTGCATCGACCAAAAATATTGACCGTATAGGTGACTTTCTATCGACATCGGCGGTACTATAAAAATTAAAATTATAAGGACTTAATTGCAAAATTTAAAATTTTGAAACCTAAAATTTCCTAACCCTTCATGTTGGGATCGATCTTGAAAAGAGCCCAGGAATAATCCTAAGCGAAAGAAAGTGAAACAAAGAGGATGAAAGCGAAAGAGCGGATCTCAAAGTTGAAAGTGGGCCAAAACAAAGGCAAAACACAAATCGGATCGGAAGTCATAAAATTGAAATACGAAGAATACACAATTCAAAATCCTCCATGAGCGTCTAAAATCTTATTCTTACAAATGATGAACCTAACCTACAACATATACACAAATAAGCAGACGTCATAACTTGCTTTCATCCGGTCTCTTCGATACACGGAGATGGGGATGAAAGGGGATGAGCTTCTACTTCGTGGATAACATGTTTATAAATCGAAAAATAAGCAAAATCATCTTTTAAAAGCTGTGCCATTTTATAAAATTTTCACGATGAAATTCATCAAATGCTTATTTCTCAAAATTTCTCAATTTATCAAAGAATTTATGAACATTTCTTAAAACATGTATGCAATCACATTAGAAACAAAACAAAAGCACATAAACACATCGAGAATGGTGCAGGTGGGTCCGAGAAGCGAATGTCTTGCACATTCTCGCATAGCGTTCCTCTGCTGGTAAATGAGCAGGCGTACTACACCTTCCCGCGTAAGCGGTCCGAGTTATGGCAGTGAACTTATGAGAGTCCTTAGCGGAGCTCCAATGCCACTAGCGGGCGGCTGACGAAGCTTAAACAAGTGCACTTGACCTCTTATGGGACCTAACCAAACTCACATGTGAACAAATCACATGAAATCGAACTACCCGAGGCATCTTTCAAAACTTAGTTTTCATACGTTATCATAATTCAAGCATATTTCCATTCACATTGCACATTCATCATCCAAATTCACATAGCAATTTCACATTCATTAAAAATAATGAAATCATCAAATACACGGATACAATTCAACGATTCATGAGAGGTCCTACAGAGATCACAAATGAACTTGTTCTCTATTGGATTGTCTAAGGCCTACATATATTAATTTATCATAGCAAAGAGTATAATGTTATGAGAACACTTAAATATAGTTTGAACTATAATTAAGAATATTTGTAAGTGAAAACTTACAAATCTCTCAACTCCATCGAGGAAAGTGTTTTCCAACTTCGTGGGGGTTGTCTCCCGATCGCCCCTCCCGCGCCCAAGTTAGTCTTTTGTGAGGTAGGATCGTTGTAAGGCGAGAGTTAGGGTTATGATTCATACCCTCCTTATGGCGAGTTATATCTTATATATATGGAGTAGATGCTAGGTTTAAGTCTTTACGTATGCATAGGAGACTTCCACTGTGAATGGGGCCACGGATGAGTGGTGGGCTGAAACTTAGGCGTGCCAATAGGTATGAGACTGACTTTTAAAGGATGGACCGATCATTGCAGATTGTCGTTGTGGTAGGTTCGGGCCCGGCGGCGAATGACCCGACCATAAGGCCCCTACTCCTCGGTTTGAGCAAAGCAGAAGGGTTGAAGAAGTCTTGAAGGGTTTTGTGGTTCGTCCAGTAAGACAACTTCGAGTAGGCCCGATCGGTCGGATATCAATCATAGTCGTGTTTGCTTGTATTGGGATCGGGGGTTGGGCGTCCGATTGGTCGACCTTGACACCTATTGCGTGGCGCTGCTCGTTCAGAGAGTGTGTAAGCGAACATCTCTGCTGGTAGCGTGAGGTACTTTATTTAATCATTCTTGACGGCGGCGTGCCCTCGACGGTATTTCGAATAATCGAAGCGAATCGTCCTTGTAATCGTTGTGCAGGTACATCCGTTTGTCCTTTCAATTGCCGCGTCGCTCCGTATTTGAACAACCCTAATTAGCCTCGACTTAGATCCTCGCCACGTATCTAGAAGCTGGCTGGATTTTCTCCATGTGTGGAGAGCTTTGATTAGGCGTCCACTCTACCGATCTTCTATAAGTGCTCAAGGCCGATAGTCAGATTTTCTTCACGCTTGCTTTGTTCTTTGGCTTTCACCTTGTTTTCATTTGCATCTTGTTGGACCAATGGTGGTTGACAAATTAAATCCCACTTGTGTTTTGATAATAATAAAATGTATAGAATTGGTTAAGAAATTATTTCGGTATTTTAGGATTATTATTGTGCAAATCAAGATGGGCGAGACATAAATCATTGAAGAATCAAGATGGAAGTTTCCTTATAAGTGCAAGAGACATTAATAATGAAGATTATAGAAGATTTGAGTGGATATTACGTTGAAGCTTACATAAGTCAACTAGCACATCATAAGTCGACTTATATATCAAGATCCGAACCAATATAAGTCGACTAGAACATCATAAGTCGACTAATACATGAAGATTTGTCCTAACACAAGTTAACTAATAGTACATAAGTCGACTTATCAAGGAGCACAAGTCGACTTACAGCGCAAGCTCGACTTATTGAAGGCGGAGATGAAATTTTACGTAAATCGTTGATACAAATCGACTTATACACTCGACAATGGACTTATGGGTACATCAAATTAATTCCAACGGTTTAGTTAGCCACAAATGGAAAGGAGGATGTTAAGGAGCGGTCATAACAATTGAACAACGGCTATATGGGTTCCCAACAACTATTTTCCCTCAAGTATAAGAGTGGATGATCAAGGAAAAATACTAGAAAGCGATTCTACAAGAAAAATACTCCACTATTGGTTCATATTTTGCTCACTATTGCTATTATCTTATTACATCATTATATTGAGCATTTGTTCTTCAAACTTTATCTTATTTCTCTTACAATTTGGTGACTAGTGAAAGGTCACATGTGAGGTAACAGGCAGAAATCAAGTGGTGTTGGTAGGATTTGTGCGGAAGACAAATCATTTGTAAAGGTAACTTAAGGCAGGAAATCAAGTGGTGTTGGTAGGATTTGTGTGGAAGACAAATCAAGTGTAAAGGTAGCTTGAGCGGAAATCAAGCGGTATTGTAAAGTTCACACTGAACTACAAAGTGTATAATAAAGTGGTTTGCAAAATCCTAAGTGGGAGCTTAGGTAGAGGGCGTGATCTTAACACGAACCTCTATAAAAGCAGTGTTTTATCTTCTTCTACTCTTTTCACTTAAATTTGTTTAAATTATTTTGTGTGAATTAACTTATGATTTTATTATAGAAAATTACAAAAGCTTAAAGATCTATTCAACCCCCTTTTAGATCGTTAACAATTGGTATCGGAAGCAGAAGTATCCGGGATGGCACCTGACAAACTAAGCGGAAGAAGGTAATACAAATTATCGCCCTCCTTTGTTTAATGGTACTAACTATTCTTCTTGGAAAAATCCTATGAAGTATCACATTATAAGCGAGGAGTGGACTCTGGAAGATTATCATTTTGGTCCTCGAAGCTCCTTTGAAAGAAAGCGGTGAATTAAAAGCAGGAGATGGAGTATGGCGACAATGATTGGAGCAAGCCTACATCAATCGAAGGCGTGTGAAACTAATATACTGCGCTCTCACGGTCAAGGAAAGAAACGAGTTAATTCTTGTACCAGAGCTAAAGAAATGTGGGAAAGACTTGCATCACCCATGAAGGAACCAACCAAGTCCGGGAGAAAAAGATCAACATGCTTCTCCATGATTATGAAATGTTTGTTATGAAGGAAGGTGAGTCTATTTCCATTATGCTTGATCGTTTTCAGAAATCATAAATGAATTAGGCAACCTTGGAAAGCATATGACGGATAGCGAGAAGGTGAAGAAGATTCTCCGCTCCTTTACCAAAAAGAATAGGACTCACAAGTCACAACAATTATGAGTCCAAAGATCTCAATCATTTGGAATTCAATGCCTTGGTGGGATCACTCATCAACTATGAGATTATTCTCAAATCAAGAAGAGGTTGAGGTAAGTCACAAAGTCAATTGCTTTAAAGCTAATGCTTCTTCTCTTGATGAAAGTGATGAAGAAATAGATGAAGAAGAGGAATATGAAGAAATAGCAATGTATGCCAGAAATTTGAGAAAGTTCAAAGGACTACTCAAAAATAGAAGGAAAGAATTAAATGGTGGTAGAAATGGAGAAAGAAAGAAGTTTGCCATGGAAAGAAGATCAAAGGGGTATGATGAAAAGAAGAGCAATGAAGAGTGTTGGAAATGTGGAAAAGGGGACATCATGCTACAGAATCTAAAGCTCGACTTCCACTTCAAATTTCGAGAAAAGTGACAAATATGACAAAGGAAAAAGAAAGCTAGTCTAAGTAGCCACGTGGAGTGATGATGAGGAATCATATCAAAGCAATGATAAAAGCAACTTAGCACTTATGGAAAATGCTCCTCAACAGTAATGATGAAGATGAGGTAACTTTCATTGATCAAGATCTTATAGATTCTTTTAATGCTTTACAAATCGATTTTGAAGAAGCTATTGAAAT